>SJYA01000295.1:188815-264046 GCA_006410615.1 Neotragus moschatus | reverse complement strand
TTTAGCTGAAGTAGTAGTTCTCAAACCTATCTAACCAACACACCATTTTTATAAGAAATATATTGTGAAGTCCTCTTTATTATCCTAAAATATCGATATAAACAAGTGTGTATGTATAGTAACCTAACTATATACTAAAAGTATCATTATAATGTCCTAACTCTAATATAAAAATATTTAAAAGATTTATGTTGAAATACTATATGTTCCAATCTATAAATGCTCAGATATACACAGGAATAAGTACTAGGATACATAATAAATAGTCATTACTATGGTCATATTTCTTATCCTTCTTTTTTAATAATTTAAATATAATTAATCTACAATATTATGCTAGTTTCAGGTGCACAACATTCATTCATTATTTTGTACATTAGGAAATGATCACTGTGATAAATCTGGTTACCATCTGCTATCATACAAAATGATTACAGTGTTATTGACTATATTCTCCATGTTGTACATTTCATCCCTGTAACTCAGTTGTTCTGAGACTGGAAGTTTGTACTTCTTAAACTCCCTCACATTTTTCACTCAACTCTCAACCTCCTTTCCCTCTAGCAACCACGTGTTCATTCTCTGTATCTCTGATTCTATTTATGTTTTGATATGTTTGTTCATTTGTTTTTTAGATTACACATGTAAGTAAAATCATACAATATTTGTTTTTCTTTGCCTAACTTATTTCACTTTGCATAATACCCTCTAGATATTACCTGAATTCTTACTTAATGTATTTTATAATTTGACGTTCCTTTTTAATTTAAATAAATGTACTTTAAAGGAAATGTTATATAAGTAGAAAATCAGTATTTGCCACAGTAAAAAGGTAATTATAGAAACAAATGCAACAAAACTATTATATTCTAACCATGAATCGTTGTCTACATAACCTCTTGAGATAAAGCTTACTCTCATGTGATTAGTGTTAGTCAATATTAGAATGATGTGAAAAGCAGATGAGCATTAGACTGAGACTTAATCATTAACATAATCAGAAATTTTAGAAAATAATTGCAACAATTACCATTCTAGAACTATTCCTTTTCTTACCATTTGTTACATGGGTGATGAGTTATTATACCTTCATACATCTTCAGCCATCCTGGTTTTTCCTGAGTCCCTCATGGCATTTAAACAATAATCCACATTTGTGTCTCTTCCTAGGTGGATCCACTTATAAGTTCTTCAACTTTGCTGTTAATAGTTTGATTATTTTATGAAGAATGAATAAACATGGGATTTAGTAATTAAAGGATAGTGAAGGTATCACATTTTATCTGATTAGCAATGAGTGAATATTAAGTGGATGATTGATTCAGACTCAGCTGTGTCTATCAACAGCAGTACTTCAAAAGACAGCAAAAGAGACACAGATGTACAGAACGGACTTTTGGACTCTGAGGGGAGAGGGAGAGGGTGGGATGATTTGGGAGAATGGCATTGAAACATGTATACTATAATGTAAGAAACAAATCGCCAGTCTATGTTCGATACAGGATACAGGATGCTTGGGGCTGGTGCACGGGGATGATCCAGAGAGATAATATGGGGAGGGAGGTGGGAGGGGGTTCAGGATTGGGAACTCATGTACATCCATGGCGGATTCATGTCAATGTATGGCAAAACCAATACAGCATTGTAAAGTAAAATAAAGTAAAAATACAAATGTAAAAAAAATAAAAAATAAAAATGGATTATCTTACCAAAAAAACCCACAAAGAATGCTAGGAAAATTCATACAAATAACAAGGAAGGTTAACTCTGTGTTGATTTTAGGTAAGAAATTACAGTCAAGAACCCCCTGACTGGGAAATTGATATAAATAATAATGGTAGGGAAATTAATATAAATAACCACATATAATACCAATTCTCTTAGTGCTCCCAGTTTCAGAGATGTATCCAAAAATACCAACATGATTCAGTGTTATTTAATTCCATTTATGGGTACCATACAAATAATCACATACATCATCAAAATCATCTGTAATATTCCTCACATGTTGAAAACTCTGATGAGTAAAATATAAATTCTAAAACACAGAAAAGAGAAATAATTGAGGTATTAGTTTGAACAATTGAGATTTTTGAAGGTCAAATGTAGTCAATTACTGACTATTTAATATGTTTCAAAAATACTTGGTAATCATTATGAATTTTTTTGTATATAACCATAGTGCAGTGTGGGTTCTATTGGGTGGAAAGAAAACCAGACTATGAGTCAGAATCTAGGAATAGGCTCCACCATTAACAGTGTAATATTGGGTAAATTACTTCTCCTTGGGTAGTGTTCACTCTTGCATGTGGAGAAAACATTAACTAGATTTGTGGTTCCTAAAATATGCATCATTGGCCTCTATGAGTCTGTGGAGTTAATGAAATATGGTCTCGAGTCTGTATTCTCATCAAGCATATTTTTCATAAAGAATAACTTATATCTTGCACAATATCTGAGTGCTTCCATGATAAATGAAGTGTGAATCAATACTTGAATTCATAGTAGAATTTTATATTATTATATATTTTATAATTATAAAATAGTAAAATATAATTGTTGCAGTTAAAGAATATACCTTTAAAGCTATCGTCAGTGTTGAAAGATGTTTTCGTCTGTCAACTAGTAAAGACTAATCTTGAAAAAAAATGCTTTGAGTAAGAAGAGCCAACTAATACTCAAATTAGAGGCAAAGAACAAATCAAGGATGGGGCCATTGGTCTCTTTATTTATTGATGTGATGCTTAACAAATATTTTCATTTGGGCAAAATGGCTTATGGAATAAAGACTAAGGATATGCTTTTTCATGGAAACTTGATAAATCCTTGTCTAAAATTGTCTTGAGAAAGACAAAGAAGTCAGTTTGAAAAATAATCATGAATGTGGCTCTTGGCATTTGGAGCTGAATGTAATCAAATGAATAAAATGCCAACTGGGATTTTGAGAAGGTTAGAATATCCAGAAGAATCCCCAACTTGGATTACAATTGATTGTGGATATTTAAGACTATGATTGTTAGGGCTTCAAACTTCTACAAATAGAGAATAGACTAAAAACTCCTTTCACAGAGAATTGGTATTATATGTGGTTATTTATATTAATTTCCCTACTGTTATTATGTATATCAATTTCCCAGTCAGGGGGTTCCTGACTGTAATTTCTTACCTAAAATCAACACAGAGTTAACCTTCCTTGTTATTTGTAAGAATTTTCCTAGCATTCTTTCTTTTTCTTTGTAAGATAATATAATGAAGCTTAAGGAAGCTTCATTGTTTTCTCCATATGGTTTTAAAAAGGATAATGGGGAATGAAGTCATGTCCAGAGGGCAGAGTCAAGAACGATATCTTCAGTCTAATCAAAGATCATTCCCCAGCTCATGCATACTGGGCCAGTACGCATCTCCCCAGTGAGATTTTGGAACTGCTGTAGACTGGTGATTTTCAGTTCAGTTCAGTTGCTCAGTCGTGTCTGACTTTTTGTGACCCCATGGGCTGCAGCATGCCAGGCCTTCCTGTCCATCACCAACTCCCAGAGTTTACTAAAACTCATGTTCATTGAGCCGGTAATGCTATCCAACCATCTCATGACTGGTGATTGTGAATGCCTCTAATCCTCCTTTCTGAATGAGACTGTTCATTGTGATATTCTCCCCCTTTTAAATCATTGTCTGTTGAATGTATGAGAGGCATACAACTTGTAGGTTTCCAGATCAAGAGGAACCGCATCTAGATTGAACTGTTCATGTTTTCAAGAAGTTCTAGAATTTAAGTTTTATACTATAATTATATATGAAAATTATGACTTTTTCCAAGGGAGAATTAATGTATTTATGATATACAAAGGAAGGAATTGTATATTTGTGACTAAAAGAATGGTCTCAGTAGGTTGTGTATTTTCCTCAATTATCTGCTGCTCTCCGGTGAGAGAATTACTCCTTTTGCTTCTTGCAAGTCAGGCTTAGTCACTTGGCTTCCTCTTTGTTTTTCTTTCTGCCGCAAGAATTGCAAACCCAGATAGGACTTCTCCTGGAGCCTGGATCTAAGAAGACAACATGGAATAGAGCTGTGTCCAACCCGCACTGACATAAAATGCGAGCAAGAAATAAACCTTTGTTGTAAGCCATGGAGATTTGGGAGTTATATGCTATTGTAAGTAGTATGATGAAAAAAGTTTAATACCATCACAGAGCTAATGGTAGCAGAACCTAAACCAAAACAAGAGCTTTTGATTCCCATTTATGGGGTTCCTTTTATGGCATCTATACTTCGTTCATAAGTTGAATATATTGGAATGTTTCAATGGTGGTCACAGTTTAAAAAATACTGTTATTAGGACACATTAGAGTATTAGAATATTAAGATATTTGCACAGCCCATAAATTAAACTTAGGACATGTCCAGACCACAGCCAAGTTAAACAGAATAGGGAAGCAACTGTTGAACTAATTTAACTTCTGATATTCCTTACTCCAGTTATCTAAATATTTAAAGGGGAAAATTTTTCAAAATTATTCATTTTTCACTCTCGTGGGTTTTAGGCTTATTTAGGTATAGATTGAATTTTAAAATGTTCACTAAAGACAGTTTGAAGGATGATAACTCTTGGAGTGGAACACTAGATTAAAATGGCCTCTTTCTTTTCCCACCTGAGAATTGGTTTCAATAAGATCTGACTAAATTAACAAGAAAATCCTTGCACAAGGAACCAAACCACAAAAAAAAAAAAAAAAAAAAAAAAANTAGATTGAATTTTAAAATGTTCACTAAAGACAGTTTGAAGGATGATAACTCTTGGAGTGGAACACTAGATTAAAATGGCCTCTTTCTTTTCCCACCTGAGAATTGGTTTCAATAAGATCTGACTAAATTAACAAGAAAATCCTTGCACAAGGAACCAAACAAAAAAAAAAAAAAAAAAAAAAAAAAATCATCGTGTGGAATGGTCTTGAGTTATCACACATCACTGCCAACTGCTAAAAGTAATACCCACAGCGGTACCATATTTTAGTGTCTGACTTAGCAATATCATTTAATCACTTTTATCTCACATTTGGATTGTCTCATTTTATGGAACTGCTTTAACCACTTCCCCTCCCCCCCCCCACACAAGCTAATGAGACTAATGTACCACTTTCTGTGTTCTGAGGTAACTGAAACTTAAATATATTCAACCTCAACTGTCCTTTATTATGGTAGAAGGTCTTTGTTCCACAGCTGAATCTGAAAGCTATTTGAGATTGTATCTTTATAAGAAACTTGCTGTAGAGACTCTGCCATTTGGCTGTGAGAGTGGTTTAGTGCAGCAAAAATGTATAGTTGCATACATTCATTTTATTTTCCATCATTCCTATTCTATTCTCTTAGTTTAGATTTTTACTCAAATGCATTTTTTTCTTTGCTCCTTCATGTTTTAAAATAAAATTTTTAGCAAAATCTATTCAAGAATTCCTAGATGTCAAGAGATCAAAGAATACTTTTTACAAAACACTTTCTAAATGAGAGAAAAACACAAGGTGGATAAAAGAAAGAAACAAATGAATATTGTGTCTTAAAAACAGAAGGAGTTCACCCTGATGTTTGAATATAATTTTTAACAATTGAGACCCAAATGATGATGGTGAAAAAAACCACAGCACTGAGTCTTTAGAAACTCAAGTTCTAGCTTGGGATTCTCAGCTGGCTGAGAGTGTGAGCAGCCACACATCTTTCCATCTGTTAATTTCCTCATCCACAATTTGAAGCCATTAAATCAGTATATATTAACGCTTTGTTGTTGTTCAGTCTCTCAGTCATGTCCGACTCTTTGCAACTCCATGAACTAAGTTTGCTCAAACTCATGTCAGTGATGCCATCCAACCATCTCATCCTCTGTCACCCCATTTTCCTCTTGCCCTCAATCTATCACAGCATTAGGGTGAATTTTTTCCAGTGAGTCAGCTCTCCACATCAGGTGGCCAAAGTATTTGAGCTTCAGCTTCCAGCATCAGTCCTTCTAATGAATATTCAGGGTTGATTTCCTTTAGGATTGACTGGTGATCTCCTTGCTGTTCTTAGCTCTGTTTTTATCAGTGATCTTCTTTGATCCTAAAGAAATCATAGGAAGAGGAACTGTTTGCTCTAAACAGGGGGTTTATCCAGTGTGTGTACAAAGGCAGATAATCTTGTATCAGTATCAGAGGTACTACTGTTAAAAGTGCCTAAAAATCAAGCATTTCCCTGGTGGTCCAGTGGTTATGACTATGTTTTTCCAGTGCAGTGGGTATGGGTTCAATCTTTTGCAATGCAGCAGCAAAAAGAAAAAAAAAAAAAAAGAAGAAAAAAGAAAGACACAAAAGTGCTGAAAAAAATCAAATGATAAAAAAATTTTTTTTTAGCTACTTTGTAAGAGCAAGGCAATGTTCAGTCTTCCAAAAGCTTCTGGGAGTGCATTGCTAGTTTTATTTTTTAAGAGTTCAGCAACCTTGGGAATCTCTAAAATAACCTTTTCCTGGTTCTGTTTTTATTTTGTTTTTCTCAGACCTTGAATTGTCAGCCACCCAGCATGAAAAGTAAGATTTTTTTTTTGAAGGGGGGTAGGAAAAAAAAAATCCATTCTTTAAAGAAAATACACCCATTCTGAACCTTTCTGAAGAAAATGACCTCATGCCTATTGAATTGCCAAGGCACTTGGGTAAGAAAGTGTTCTTTTCGCCCGGAGGCAATGTGGTATATTTTGATTTATGTCCTTGACATGTTTTAAAGGTTAAGAAAATGTTCAATGTATTTCTTCTTTTAAAGTTAAGGGAGTCACTTCCTCAAACATGGCTGTTTAATGTTTGACACTCTAAAAATAAGTAGAAAGCTGGAACTGAAGGAACAAGGTTCAGTGTTTGCCTGAAGTGTAAGGTGCAGAGTTGCTGCTAATGCATATTCAATATTGTTTCGGGAAATTGAGGCTGTTTTGGGGGATGGAGTGAAGTGAGGGTAGGGAGTGTTTGAAAGGTTGAGTCACTTCTCTTATGACTGTCTCCCTATGGAGTTATGTATTTTGTTTGACACTCAGGAAATGTAAAATAAGGAGGTAAAAAAAAATGTTGTCTAAGCCACAGCTTTATCAGGAATTTGCACCTTTTGCCCATACAAATGAGAGCTGATAGCTAGAAGAACAAAGATGATTAAGTGAGAGCCCCGCTATTGGATTTTAGATATCTAAAATTTTGAAAGTCAATGATGAGTTTGATTGAATTGTTGTTGTCAAAATGACTTTCAGGGCACTGATCCTGAGTCCAATTATAAATATATGTCAAGATAGAAGCTGTGAGCACTAGACCCCACTCTGTCCTCACAGGCTAAGACACTCAAGAGAAACTAAATTTCTTTCATTTTTCCTCTCTGACCCTCAACTTCCCATCCTGTGAAATGAAGATGGTGGGCCAAATGATTTTTAGGGTGGATTTATCCACCTTAGATTCCTTTCCCATGTAGACCAATGCAGAGTATTGAGTAGAGTTCCTTGTGCTGTACTGGAGGTCCCTCTCAGATTTATTTTGGATGCTCACATCCTTTCAGTTCTTTTGACCTCTAGAACTTTCCTGATATCCTATTGTCTCATGTTGGGAGAAATGGATTTAGTAAGTAGAACTTAATGTGCCACTCTCCAAAGGTATTTAATTCTTTTTTGTTGTCACTGTTGTGTACTTTATGTTTTATTTGACTTTGAACACCGCAAAATGTTATCATTATTGATTTATGTCAACATTCATTTAGATATATCTATACTTGTATCACTTCTTTGCTCTTAACTTCTTGTATTTCAAGCTTTTCATTTTTCATCTTGTATTTCAAGTGATCATTTTTCTGCTACCTGAAGGCCATGCTTCTTCAGATTCCTTTTAATTAAGTGTTGTTTCAAGTTGCAGTTGACCTGAACGTATTAAACACTCTGTTAATATAAGCCACTATTATTATTTGAAAATGTTTCATTTATTTTCATATCTGCTTGTGTGTGTGTGTGTGTATGTGTGTGCATACTCAGTTGCTTCAGTTGTGTCTGACTCTTTATGACCCTGTGGATTCACCAGGCTCCTCTATCCATAGCATTCTCCAGGTGAGATTACTGGAGTGGGTTGCTATGCCTTCCTCCAGTTCTTATCTGCTTACTCTCTATTTACTCCACTAAAAATGTATGTCTCAAGCTGGCAGGAGCTCAAACAATCATTTCCTCAATTGTCCTCCACTGTCAGATCAATTGTGTAGCTTATTGGAGAGGCTTATTCAAGTTTTTTTTTTTTTTAAAGCCATTGCCGTAGACCAGGCAACTTAAGGACTTCCCAGGTGGTACTCTTGGTAAAGAACCTGCCTATCAATGCAGGAGAAAAGACATGGGAGTTCAGTCCCTGGGTTGGGAAGATTTCCTGGAGGAGGAAATGGCAATCCATTCTGGTATTCTGGCCTGGAGCATCCCATGGACAGAGGGAGCCTAGCAGGCTATAGTTCATAGGTGTGCAAAGGGTCAGACATGACTGAAGTGACTTAGCAAGCATACATGCAGGGCATCTTAAACATCAGGCACTTACTTCTCACAATCATGAAAGACGGCATCCAACTCAGGCTGCCAGTAGAGTTGGGTTTTTTTTTTAAATTAATTTGTTTATTTATTATTTTTAGTTGTGTGGGTCTTCCTTGCTGCATGCAGTCTTTCTCTAGTTGTGGTGAGCTGGGCTACCCTTGATTGCAGTGCTCAGGCTTCCCATTGCTTCTCTTGCTGCAGAGCACAGGCTCTACAGCACATAGGCTTCAGTAGTTACAGCACGTGTGTTTCAGTAGCTGCGGCACACAGACTCAGTTGGCTCTTGGGCTCTAGAGCACGGGTTCGATAGTTGTGGCACATAGACTTTAGTTGCTAAAAGGCATGTGAAATCTTCCCAGATCAGGAATCAAATCCATGTTCCCTGTATTGGCAGGTGGATTCTTACCCACTGTAGTACCAGGAAAGTCTAATATTGGATGTTTGAATGAATTCATCCATTCACTCACTCATTCTTCATTCTGTACGTGTTAAATGAATGTCCACTGTGGGACAGGCTTTGAGACTACAGAGACAAGCATTTCTATCTCCATATTGATGGGGCTAACTCCCTCATGGTAAGATGATTAAGCAAAGATATAGTTGAAGTACAATATGGGAAGTGCTCTATTAGGAGAAATTACTAATAATTCCTGGGTGCTAAGTGCTAAGTCACTTCAGTCGTGTCTGACTCTGTGTGACCCCATAGACGGCAGCCCACCAGGCTCCACAGTCCCTGGGATTCTCCAGGCAAGAACACTGGAGTGGGTTGGCATTTCTTTCTCCAATGAATGAGGGTGAAAAGTGAAAGTGAAGTTGCTCAGTCGTGTCCGACCCTCAGTGACCCCATGGACTGCAGCCTTCCAGGCTCCTCCGCCCGTGGGATTTTCCAGGCAAGAGTATTGGAGTGGGATGCCATTGCCTTCTCCATAATTCCTGGGAACTGGTGGATACTGAACAGAGAGATGTTTTTGAATAGGGGTCCTCTAGACAACACTTTATATTATTACCGTGAAAGCTGCTGCTAAGTCACTTTAGTCGTGTCCAACTCCGTGCGTCTCCATAGACGGCAGCCCACCAGGCTCCTCCATCCCTGGGATTCTCCAGGCAAGAACACTGGAGTGGGTTGCCATTTCCTTCTCCAATGCATGAAAGTGAAAAGTGAAAGCGAAGTCATTCAGTCGTGTCCGACTCTTAGCGACCCCATGGACTGCAGCCTACCGGGCTCCTCCATCCATGGGATTTTCCAGGCAAGAATAGTGCAGTGGGGTGCCATTGCCTTCTCTGTACCTTGTAAAATCAACCCAATATTTTGGCTTCTGGAAGTGATCTTAGGTAGGTTAGTGGGAGAAGTTAAAACTTGGTTATTTAGCTGTCCTAGATATCATTAAATTTCTATAATGCAGGAAAGGTAAGTTTGTGAATCAGCAGGCATATTCCACTGAAACTAATGAGTTGGAAAACAAACAAACAAACAAACACCTGAAACAAAAAGAACTGCTATGTTGAGAGTAGCCACATTGCACTCTATTGCTTTAAATGATCATGGATTGTCATTACTTCAGGTTCTGATGAAGGCACTTTCAGCTAAGCATGGCCATACAGAGACAGAACAACATCCTTGAGAGGTTTTCCTTAAGGGCAGAGCACCCTACTGAACTTCTAACAGAAGGACAGTGGAAAGATATTTTAAGTAAGAGGAAGAAGATAGACAGCAGGATGTTAAGAAATAAGCCAAAATTTTGAATAGAAATATTAAATTCTTACTTCTGTACTTTATAGCTGGGTAATATTGAGTAAAACTTTAACCTCTGATTTATCTTAAGATATGGATAAGACATTGCTATGACAACTGAAGCCATGTACATAAAAGACTTGGTAAATAATGGACCTTATAGCCATTTTATTAATGTTAATAAATTATTTAGTTGACAGTGGCAATAAATAGGTATACCAAATATGCAAATTAATATATAAATCTTTTCATAACTCTTTCTTTGCTCTTATTTTTTTAATTATAATTTCTGCCTTGTATACTAACAGCTTTTGTTTTCTTAAAAATCAGTGGCTCAGGTAGGGCATGGTAGCAGCTTTGCCTTGTATATATTTAAGTAAATGCATTGCATCCTACATGGCTTTGTGTGAATGGATTTCAGAAGTCATGGAAAAAGGTCAGCTCAGTTCAGTTCAGTTCAGTCACTGAGTTGTGTCCGACTCTTTGTGACCCCATGAATCGCAGCACGCCANGAGATTTCATCCAAGTAGTGCATTTCGGACTCTTTTGTTGACCATGATGGCTACTCCATTTCTTCTAAGGGATTCCTGCCCACAGTAGTAGATATAATGGTCATCTGAGTTAAATTCACCCATTCCAGTCCATTTTAGTTCGCTGATTCCTAGAATGTCGACGTTCACTCTTGCTATCTCCTGTTTGACCACTTCCAATTTGCCTTGATTCATGGACCTGACTTTCCAGGTTACTATGCAATATTGCTCTTTACAGCATCTGAACTTGCTTCTCTCACCAGTCACATCCACAGCTGGGTATTGTTTTTGCTTTGGCTCCATCCCTTCATTCTTTCTGGAGGTATTTCTCCACTGATCTCCAGTAGCATATTGAGCACCTACTGACCTGGGGAGTACCTCTTTCAGTATCCTATTATTTTGCCTTTTCATACTGTTCATGGGGTTCTCAAGGCAAGAATACTGAAGTGGTTTGCCATTCCCTTCTTCAGTGGGCCACATTCTGTCAAACTACTCTACCATGTCCGCTCATCTTGGGTGGCCCCACAGGGCATGGCTTAGTTTCATTGAGTTAGACAAGGCTGTGGTCCTAGTGTGATTAGATTGACTAGTTTTCTGTGATTATGGTTTCAGTGTGTCTGCCCTCTGATGCCCTCTTGCAACACCTACTATCTTACTTGGGTTTCTCTTACCTTGGAGATGGGGGAAAGGTCATCAGTTGTCAAATCTTATCCTAGAATGTGACAGACATTCACAAGGACAATGACCTCCCTCCTCCTACCTTCCCTCCCTCTCCCTTAAAGATAGGGCTTTGGTAAAACATTCTTCTTGGAAATTTATTTTTTTTCTGTTATCTCCTACAATTGTCACTCTACCATCTATCTTACACACTCTCCAGACCAAATTAATCACTTATCTCTGTTGTGTGTTTACATTACTTACATTTACCATAATTTATAGAAACTATTATTTATTATAAGATGCAAGTAGATATTAAACTGTTCTAATGTGAAAAAACATGCAATTGGTGAGATTTGATAAATTCCAAAATAGACCGCAAAGAGGTCTAATCAAAGTTTCCAAGTTCATTGGGCATAAAAAAAACAACTTCACAATTTTTTCTTTGGGTTGATTTAGCTACCTGGGTTTGGGAAAAGGTGAAGAAATCACAGACTATGTTGTTAGTGGCTGCTGGGAATGAAAGCAAGGCGAATACTTATGTATGAAATGAAGACAGCCATAGCAGAAGAAAAGCATCATTGCATTCAGCTTTTATGAGGACCTTTCTTATGAAGAGAGATTTAGTTTTAATTTTTCAGTATCTTTAAGAAATATGGTTATTTCTGGATTTCCCTGATGGCGCAGTGGATAAAGATTGGCCTGCCAGTGCAGATGACTTTGGTTTGATCTGTGATCTGGGAAGATTCCACATGCAGAGACTCACCTAACCTCCTGAGCCGTGACTACTGACCTGTGCTCTAGAGTCTGGGAGCTGCACCTGCTGAGCCCATGTGCTGCAACGACTGCGTCTTGTGCGCCAAGAACCTGTGCTCTGCCACAAGAGAAGCTATCACAATGATAAGCCCATGCACAGAAGGGTATCCCCCACTCACCACAACTAGAGAAAGCCCGTGCAGAACAACTAAGACACAGTACAGCCAAAAATAAAATTTCAAAAATGGTTATTTCCATACTCACCCCTCATCTAATTTGCTGGAATATTTTGAACACATGACAATGTGGTTTTAGATGGAAGAATTCCAAAGCATTTAAAACCCAAGTGCAAGAATACAGAGTCTCATGCCAATAAATTCATTTTGTGAATAGATGCTAATAATAAATTATAAGTAATTATAAAGCAGTTACATAAATTATTAAATGATAATAAGTTAAAGTATTAACTTATAAAAGGAGAATTATTGTTGTTGAGATTTTACAGTACCAATGTTAATTACCAAAATCTGTATTCAGTTCAGTTCAGTTCAGTTCAGTCACTCAGTTGTGTCCGACTGTTTGTGACCCCATGAACCGCCACACCAGGCCTCCCTGTCCATTACCAACTCCATGAGTTTACCCAAACTCATGTCCATTGAGTTGGTGATGCCATCCAACCATCTCATCTTCTGTCATCCCCTTCTCCTCCTGCCCTCAATCTTTCCCAGCATCAGGGTCTTTTCAAATGCGTCAACTCTTTGCATCAGGTGGCCAGCTTTGATGAGGACATTTCTTATTGGAGTTTCAGCTTCAACATCAATCCTTCCAATGAACATCCAGGACTGATCTCCTCTAGGATGGACTGTATTAGAGTTACAAAAAAGAAAAAAAAAAAAGCTTTATTGACTCACTCTTGAGGTTATTAGAAGTGAGTTACTTGCAAGTTATATCAACCTGCAAACTATTTATGTTAGATATAAGGTGTTTTTCTGATTTTTTTTCTTTTTCTCTTTAACTGGAGTATAGTTGCTTTACAATGTAGTATTAGTTCCTAGCATACACTGAAGTTTATCAGCTATATGTGTAATATTGTTTCTGATGTATGACCTTTTTTAGAAGATGATTTAGGTTAGTCCAATATAGCTTGCTCTTTGTGAACCTGTTATGGTGCCTGTTGGTAACTGTTTCTTTGGGCAGAAATCTGGCAGAGGTCATCAGTCATTGCATTAAACTGTCCTTCTAACCACTGCAGAGACCTTTTCCAACTATGAAAACCTGGACCACAATTACTCACCTATGGGACAGATACTGACACTTCTCATTATTCCATTATTTCTCAAAATTATATTAAATATGTGCTTTTTGATCAGTTTTGTGTGTTCTTTTAGTGCCCTGGATATAATTATTGCAGTCTTACACATCTGCATCCTTTTAAACTAACTCATTGCTTTCATACTAGTCAAATTTACCAGAATTTGTCCAAACTCTTTAATCTGCTCTTTGTGACCCTCCCAACCCTCAAAACCCAACTTGACATATCTTCCTTTAACCAGATCTCAAGGAAGCTCCTCCCAAGGAAGATGCATCAGAATTTGCTATACTAATGGATATTATTTGATTGAAACTCATCATAAGCTCTCTTGAATCAGGAGTTAAGGTCAAGGAGGGTGGATTTACAACTAGCACTGAACAAGGGAAATTCATATCACTAAAAAGCTTGTTTTAATTAAGCAGAAGGCTTTGTGCTAATGAAGAACACAAATTGAGGACCTCTAGCCAAAAAGCTGATTTATCTTAATTAGCATATATCCATTTTGTATTCTTCCCTCTGTTTCTGTGCTTATACAATGCTTGCCTGAGAAATGATCATTAAGATACAACTAAAAGGCCTAAATGGGAGAGAAATCCAAAAAAAAGGAGATATATCTATATGTACAGCTGATTCATTTTGCTGTACAGAAGAAACTAACACACATTGTAAAGCAACTATACTCCAATAAAATTAATTTTAAAAAAATGTTAAAGATGAATGTGATTTGGAAATTATCCAGGGGAAAGCTGTTTCAGACAAGTGGAACCACACATGTTACCTATGTGAGAATGCCATTTTGAATTGGATTTTGCCTTTTGAATTTAAAGGTCAAGGGGCCTAGTACAGAGGGCACGGGAAGACGGGCATAAGGTGATACTGAAGACCTGGTGTGGCTGGTGAGGTGTTTATGGAAGACTGATAATGGCAGGACATGGGACTGAAGAGCAAGGCTTGTGAAGGGCTCTACAAAATGCCAATGGGCTTAGATTTTGTCTAAAAATCTTTATAAGCATTAAGCTCCTGAGCAAAGTACTCTTATTTTAGAATAATCACTCTGGGGGTAGCTTGAAGAATAGGGAAGTGGAGAGAAGCTGGACGTGGGAGGACACCAAGGTCAAGAATGTTCCCTAGGAAGCAGTTGTAATGGTCTGTAAGAAAGATGGTAGGAGCCTGAACCCTGACAGTGAGAGAAATCAGGAGTCAGACTTGCGGGGCTGGAGGGAGGTCTGTGTATCAAGGGACACAGCTATGGTTCTTAACGTAAAAGACTGAAAATAAGTCCCAGAAAAAGAAAAAAAAGAGCATGGGGATATTGTTTCCTTAAATTCCTTCTATTATTTGTATAACATTTTAATTTCACCTCCCAAGTCCCTCTGCCCACTCATAACGGCACTCAGTGGGGCTGTAGTGGTGATCTGCACCAGCGCTTCAGTCCAGAATTCCAGTGTACACTGGAGTTCACCACTGTCTTGGTCACAGTCTAAGGCATAACTGTATCGGATGCTTGGGTGGGCACTTTGGCAAAATGGCAAGGGAACATTTTGAGTGGTAGTCTTTTATTACTGCAGAAATAATAAAAGTGACGTGAACAGAGTGAGTGAGTATAAAAGTGCCCAGACCCAGGAACTGTAAAGAAGTAAGTCACCTTAATCTCAGACCAGCAGATGCTGACTTCCCACGTGGGCTTTCCTGAGAGGACCTGGAACTGGGCTGTTAAAAGCTATGGAGGCAACAAGCAGAGGGCAGATGGTGAGTGCTTGAAGCTTGCTGAGGTAATTAGGAGACAGAAGTCTGACTTTACTGATGGTATGATAGTTCTGCAGGAAGAGAAAGAGGTGCCTTTTAGTTAAAAAAACAAAATGCTAGATTTCCCTGTCAGTCCAGTGGTTAAGACTCCATGATTCGATTACAGGGGGTATGGGTTCAATCCCTGGTTGGGAAAGTAAGATCCCACATGCCCTGTGGCCAAAAATAAAGAAAAAATAAAAAAAATAAAGCCTTCCTTCTAAAAAATAATAATGGAACAAAATACCTTTTTGAAGAGCCGGGATATTACTCTGCTTTTACCTCTTACAGAGCTTCCCAGGTAGTCCTAGTGGTAAAGAATCTGCCTACTAAATCAGGAGACACAAGAGATGTGGTTTCGATCCCTGGATTAGGAAGATACCCTGGAGAAAGAAGTGGCAACCCACTCCAGTATTCTTGCCTGGAAAATTCCATGGACGTAGGAGCCTGGTGAGCTACAGGGCATGGGGCTGCAAAGAGTCAGACATGACAGTGACTAAGCATATTTACCTATTCTGTCTCCACAAAAGAGTGATATGGAGAAGCAGCAAGTGGGTCAAAACTAAGATGTGCACCTAATCCCTCAGCAGACCATCCTTAGGAAAGGCAGTGCTTGGAACAGGGACCATTTTCAAGCCCATACACATATCAAAGCTACTTTTAAAATTTCTATTGGATCCAGAGAGATAACTTTTGCAGGTGTTTACATTAAGTAGTTTATCATCTTTATACTTTGTAATAGTATTTTTTATAATTTACTGTCTTTCCCTATGCTGATACTCTATGATTCTCTGCTTTTCTAGCATATATGATAAAAAGGCATATCATTTTACACATTTATCCCAAAGACCTGTGTCAGGACAGAGACACCTTGGTTGACCAAATGCAGTGCTGCCCAGAGGCACTGTGTGCAGTGTAATTAGAGATGTCCATATAGGAGAAGCCTGGAGCTCAGACCTTTGGAATTGTTTCAGTGCCAAGTACCATGAGACAGCAAATTAGGAACATGTCAATAAATGGAGTGTAAGATGAGCTGTAAGGAATGGTATAGAATGGACCTGTGAATGAGGTGAAAGTATTATGAACCCTTGTTTGTTAATATTGGGTGTGTGGAGAGTGGTGGACCACCTATAGTTTAAAGGCACAGGGCATGTTCAGACAAGAGTAGGAAGTTGTTGTGTTTATCAGGAATAGATGAACACCTGCGGCAGTGATTCTCAAAGTGTGGTTTGGACCAATAGCATCAGCATCATCGGGGAACTTGTTAGAGATGCAGATTATAGGATCTTTCCTCTTATCTATTGAATCAGAGACTGGGGGTGGGGGGTGGGACATACCAATCGGAACATGTTGTAAGGCAGTGTGGAAATGTACACTTGGAAAGTATTGAAGAAGAAAAAGGTAGGTATGGGTTGGGAAAAGTTGAGGTTGCAGTACTGTGTTGGTTTCTGCCATTATCAACATGAATCAGCCATTGGTCTATGTATGTCTGGGACTTCCCAGGTGGCACTAGTGGTAAAGAACCTACTTACCAATGCAGGAGAAGTAAGAGACGCAGGTTCAATCCCTTGGTTGGGAAGATCTCCTGGAGGAGGGCTTGGTAACCCATTCCAGTATCCTTGCCTGGAGAATCCCATGGACAGAGGAGCCTGGCAGGCTACAGAGAGTCAGAAACAACCGAAGTGGCTTAGCACACGTGCCTGTATATGTCCTCTACTTCCTGAACCTCCCTCCTCTCCATCCCAGCCCTCCAGGTTGTCACAGAGCACTGGCTTTGAGCTCCCTGTGTCATACAGCAAATTTCCACTGGCTAACAAAATCTGTCTTCCTCTAAGGGATATCCATTTTCCTTCTCTTGACTTCATGGCGGTGAAAGAGGAGATATAGCTGCAATCTGAACCCAAAAATCTGGGGATTATTGAAGTAGTATTAATCTTCTTTAAGAAATTATCAAGATGGTACCTACTTTGTTATCCCCCCATATTCCTAATGCAAAACCCTGACTAATTAAACAACAACAGCAAGAAACCCCTGCTACATTGATTTAGATGTTGCTCAGCCCAACCATCACTAATTAAAATAATCACCTTGGATATGGAGGCCACAGAATTCTTAGAGGAGGGGCACCTTTTGAATCTCAGCCAAGGAAACCAGTAGCGCCTATCTCTTGTCCCTTAGCCTTTCCAAAGATGTTTAAATAGCTCATGGGGTTTAAGATTTTTTTAAAGTACCATTTAAATGGTATTAAATTGGAATATTTTCACCTAGCCCCAAAGACTTAATTTTCAAAAATTCTGCTTGATCATTAGCACAACTGGTGTCCTAATTAATAAGCTGAGCTGCCACCATCCATGTCCTGTTACCTTTGTGCTCTGCTATTTACAAGCTGGTTGCAAAGAGCTCTTGCAAGTCATTGCATTATAATCAATTTGCTTGGCTTTCCTTCTAGATTCATTAAATTGTCTTCGAGGGTGTCCATTAAGTATGCATTTCTCATCAACTAAGTGGTTCAAAATGAAGGCCTTTGAACAGTTCTAATTAGCTATGTAAAGTTTAGAACAAAGTTAATAGTGACCCAAGAAGACTGGAGTTATAGGCCACAGACTGCCAGCTGCCAAGAAATACACAATCAAAAGTGTAGTTTTTCTTCCCTGAAGATTTCATTGAAAAATTGAGATAAAAGAAAGTCCTCTGTTTATTGTCATTGTCACATTTGTGGCTAATTATTGTTATTTAGGTTAAATCACTTGCATAAGAAATGTGTTACCTCACTTGGAGAGTACTGACTAGATTTTGAGGCCCTGTAGACCTTTTCTGAAACTTGGGCCAAGGGAGGTCTTCAATCTTAGAGACTGTTAGAATACTCCAGAGTGGAAAACACTTTTTTCCTCTGGAAGGAAAGCAACCAGAATGAACTCTTACCTAGCCACAGAAACAGAAGGGCCTTGGCAAGACCGCTTATAAGGTGTTTGAAGGGCATATTGAGATAAAGTGGAAGATCCCTCAGAAATGGCCTCTTAGAAGAGCAGTGATTTTCAACTTCTTCTGTGCACTGGCATTACTTAGAGAGCCTTGGACAAATGGTTATACCTGGACCTTACCCCAGACCAATTAAAGAAAAATCTCTGACAGTGGTGTAGCCAAGGCATGATTATTGTAAAGAAGAAACTCTTCAGGTGATTTTAATGGGCAGCCAAGGTGAAGAACTACTGTGTTAAAATCTGCCAGTCATCATTTTCTGGTCCCCAAAGGAAAAAAAAATGGGGGTCTATTTGGGATAAAAGGATGCCCTTTTATTTATTTTTCAGAGCAGCAGAATGAATGATTCAAAAGTCACTTATGTGTTTTGTTGATTGTTGTATTAGATGTTAAAAAATGTCATCCAGTTGAACTTTGCGTAAATAATAAAGTTAGTTTCATCCAGATGAATCCTATAAACATTCATTACTAAGCATGACTGTATATGTTTTGAGAGGATGGAGTCCACTGATCTTGAAATGGCCCTCAAAATATAGAGCAGACAGAGTTGAGAGCAAACTCTAAGATACAAATATTTTGATTTTTATAGATTTTCTTTAGTACTTTCAGGCTGTAGAGACTCGATGTGGAAGGACCATGACCCTCACAGGTGAGGTAGACAGTGGCTGAAACATGGCTCATAAAGGCTCTGAGTGGCTTTCACCTGTGGGTCCCAGATACTATATACTACAAGTCCACTGGAATTCCAAAACCTTAGCGATAAAATAAAATCTTTCATATCAGTTCTTCACATACTATAAATGTAAAAAAAAAAGTTTCTTTCAAGAGTTATAAATTGACAGCTGTCTTGTTTGGCCAGCTTAATGTATTAAACCTTAAACTAGTGATATTCTTTGTGTGTCAGGGTACTGCGAAACAAGATCCAAACTAGATTTGATGATAATCTTCAGACTTTTTTGGTCGAAGTTGTCTTGTAGGATGCAGTTCGTCCTCACACATTTTTCTCTTAACAGAGCAAATCGAGCAACATCTCATTCTATGCCACCTCTCAAAAGGTGCCTTTGTTGTTTATCAGTGACTAGGTTGTGTTGGATTCTTTGCAGCCGCATGGACTGCAGGCTCCTCTGTCCTCCACTGAGTCCTGGAGTTTGCTCAAACTCGTGTCCATTGAGTCAGTGATGCTATCTAAACATCTCATTCTCAATGTATTAATACCTTCAAGTTCAGTTCAGTTCAGTCACTCAGTCGTGTCCAACTCTTTGTGACCCCATGGATAACAGCAGTTTTAGAAAAGGCAGAGGAACCAGAGACCAAATTGGCAACATCCTCTGGATCAAAGGAAGAGAGTTCCAGAAAAACAACTATTTCTGTTTTATTGACTATGCCAAAGCCTTTGACTGTGTGGATCACAATAAACTGAGAGATGTGCATACCAGAACACCTGACCGGCCTCTTGAGAAACCTGTATGTAGGTCAGGAAGCAACAGTTAGAACAGGACATGGAACAACAGACTGGTTCCAAATAGGAAAAGGAGTACGTCAAGGCTGTATATTATCACCCTGCTTATTTAACTTATATGCAAGGTATATCATGAGAAACGCTGGGCTAGAGGAAATACAAGCTGGAATCAAGATTGCTGGGAGAAAAATCAATAACCTCAGATATGCAGATGACACTACCCTTATGGCAGAAAGTGAAGAGGAATTAAAGAGCCTCTTGATGAAAATGAAAGAGGAGAGTGAAAAAGCTGGCTTAAAGCTCAAGATTCAGAAAACGAAGACCATGGCATCTGGTCGCATCACTTCATGGCAAATAGACAGGGAAACAGTGGCTGACTTTATTTTTTGGGGCTTCAAAATCACTGCAGATGGTGATTGCATCCATGAAATTAAAAGCCACTTACTCTTTGGAAGGAAAGTTATGACCAAGCTAGACAGCATATTCAAAAGCAGAGAGATTACTTTGCCAACAAAGGTCCATCTAGTCAAAGCTATGGTTTTTCCATTAATCATGTATGGATGTGAGAGTTGGACTATAAAGAAAGCTGAGCGCCAAAGAATTGATGCTTTTGAACTATGATGTGGGAGAAGACTCTTGAGAGTCCCTTGGACTGCAAGGACATCCAAGCAGTCTATCCTAAAGGAGATCAGTCCTGGGTGTTCATTGAAAGAACTGATGCTGAAGCTGAAACTCCAATACTTTGGCCACCTGATGTGAAGAACTGACTTATTGTAAAAGACCCTGATGCTGGGAAAGATTGAAGGCAGAAGGAGAAGGGGACAACAGAGGATGAGATGGTTGGATGGCATCACCGATTCAATGGACATGAGTTTGGGTAAACTTCAGGAGATGGTGATGGACAAGGAATACCTTCAAACATAGATGAATTTCTAAAGACTCAAATTTCTCACTAATAGAGATTTGATGGTGTGGATAACAGAAAAAAAATATGTTGATCGCTAAATATGTTGATTTAGGCCCAAAGTTCCTAAAACCCTTGTAAATCCCTTATTGATAAGATCTCTAAACTCTAGGGACGTCTTGTTCTAATGACTCTGGGTGGACTCCTGGATGGCTCTTGGATGCTGGCTGAAAGACCAGGACATGACTGGAAGCCTGGAATTTTCAGCCGTTTCTGCCTACCCAATAACTTGTCTAGAGAGGGGAAAGGGGCAGGAAATAGAGTTATTTTCATGACTACGTGGAGAAGTCTCAATAAAATCCCAATTGTAGGGGCTTCAATAGCTTTCAGGTCAGTGAAAAAATCTATGTATGGGGAAAGTGATGACAATTGCTCCCAATTCCACAAGGGCAGCAGCTCTTGCACTTGTAACCCTCCCAGACTTTGCCCTAAGTATCTGTTCATCTGGATGCTTTATCATATCCTTTAATAACTGGTAAATGTGTTTCCCTGAGTTCTGTGAGCCACTCTAGCAAACGAATCAAACCCAAGGAGAGGGTTGTGGGAATCTGATTTGTAGCCAAGTTGGACAAAAATTGTGGGTAACCTGGGGACCTATTTCTTATAATTGGTATCTGAGGTGGGGTGGGAGCAGTCCTATGAGACTTAGGTTTTAACCTGTGAGATCTGAAGCTATTTCCAAGTAGATAATGCCAGAACTGAGTTAAACTGTAGGACACCCAGCTGTTGTCATTGGAGACTACTTAGGGAAAACCTCACGCATGGCTGGTGACCAGAAATGTCAGGTGTACTCTGTGTGAGTGATCAGACACACAGGAGGACAAGTGTAGGATTTTTTGATACAGAGGGCATGTTTTACTGTCTTCTGTGCCTAAATGTTATTTGTCTCCTCATTTAGGTTATAAACCCCATGTAGAGAAGAACCATGTATGTTTCTTTCATACTTCCCACATTACAGGCGGTATTGTTTTAGACATATAATGGTTGGTAAACACATTTGGGGGATACTTGGTGCTATTGGCGGACATGTATAGGAGTGTGTGTGTCTCTGTGTTACACATATGGTGCATATGCACTTGACATGTACATATAAATAAAGGGGGGAATTGAGGGGAAGAACTGAGGGCATTTTATGAGCATAATAACTGTCTTGCCCTTGACAATAAGCATGCCACCAAGGAGCAGAAACAGAACCAGTTTAAACAAATATCACAGATAAAGGAATATGGATATTCTCATTGCATCAGATGCCCTAAGTTCATATACTGACTGCCAGATGGGACGTGAGTGCTTGGACTAATATCTGGTAATAAATATTAGATAAAAAATGAAAACAAAAGCTAGTGAAGGCATTTTCTTTCTTCTTGCTTTAGGCTTTGGTTCAAACTAATTTCACTGTCCTATGTAGCTTCTTATGAAGTAGAATTTTATTTTCTGGGGAATTTAAGACTCTCTCTAGAAGAGCATATTAAACAATTATTCTTATCACTGAAGTCTGCTCTTTGACAGGTATGCTCAGAGGCTAAAGAGAAACACCTTTCCCTGGAGGAAATGGGAAATAAGGCAAAAGAATTCAAGATATAATTCTAATGTATTGCAGTCCAGCTATACTAGAAAAAGGTGATGAATAATTCAGGAGAAAATAAAGTACAAATTTTGAACCTTTTGTGAACATACTAGCAATCTTTGAAAAGAAGGTAAGTAGACTTGGAGAGGAATGTAGTTAGATCATGAGGTGTTAGCTGAAAATTCAGTATTATTTTGTCTAAGTTGTTGGTCTTTTTCCAGTCTAGGCTGGGCATGGCTGAAGAGTAGAAGGAGGGTGACCAGATCTAGAGTAGTGCAAAGCACATCTCCTCCTTTGTGCAGTAATAAGTAGATCTCTGATTTCTATTTCTGCCTTAGTCATGGTGATATTTACCTAGAGACCTCTGGCATCCTTTGGTGAGATCACATCATCCACTCGCAGAGTTGTCTAAAAACTGACAGATAAATTTAGAGTTGAACAGATAATGACCTCATAACCCCAGCATTAGAGTTTATTTATTTATTATTTTTGTTCAGGTAATGCTTTGACAGTCTGTTTTCTAACCAGGATGGTTGCTATACTAAGTCTGTGAACTGGCAGTTTTTCACTGGAGTGAAAAATCACCTGAGAGATAGTACTCGTACTTAATAAACACCTATTATGTAGCTATCTTTTGACTCACATATCTGTCTAACTCATATATTCTGCCCCTCCTAGGCATAATTGTCCCACCTCTACTCATATTTCTTTCTATCACCTTTCTCCTCAAATTCAGCGCCCTGTGCAAATCTCAGCTTACTTTCGTTCTCTTGGATTCTTCTCAGTTCATGATGGTTAGGGACTTTCCCGCTTCCCACATCATCATCATAACAGCTTGGAATCATTATTGACTGGAAACTCAGTGATTCAGAAAGTTTAATGTCTGGATACTTTTTAGCTGCCTTCTTAAATCCTCGCATCTATTAGCCAGTTAGATGTTTGACTTCAGATGTCTTGCCTAAGATGCCTTCAGAAATTATTATCCTTTCAAATTCATATTTCAGCTACCATACTATGGCTGCTCAGACAGAATTATTCTCCCAGAATACCCTTGTCATGTAATCATGTACCAAAATTGTTTGCTCTTAATGAAAATTTAAAGTGACTCATAAGGATTCGGAGAAGATGGTGGAGGAATAGGATGGGGAGACCACTTTCTTCCCAGCAAATTTATCCAAAGAACATTTCAACGTGGAGGAAAATCTACAAAACAACTTCTGAATGCTGGCAGAGGTCGTCAGGCATCCAAAATAGCAGAACATTGTCTTCAAAAACAGGTAGGAAGAATACAAGAGACAGAGAAACAGACAAAGGAGCTAGGGAGGGAGCTCCATCCCGGGAAGGGAGTCCTGTCCTGGGAAGAGAATTTTAAGAAAGAGAGGCATTTCCAAATGCCAGGAAAAGCTCTCACTGCCGAATTTGTGGCGAGCCTTGAAAGCACAGAGGGCAACATAACAGGGAAGAAAAATATTTAAAACTAACAAATTACAAGCCCAACGGTAACTCCCCCAGCGGAAAAGACAGGGTAGACTCCTGCATCGCCATTAGCAGGTGGGGGCTGGGCAGGGAGTGCGCAAGACACGGGCTGCAGCACAAAAGAATCGGGCCTGAATGCCCCACACGTAACCTGAGCGAACTAACTTGGGCTAGCCCCGCGCGTAACCTGAGCGAACTAACTTGGGCTAGCACACCAGACCACGGGACAGTCACCACGCGAAAAGCTCTAACATAAGACCGCCAGGACCGTGCACAGAATGAAGGACGGAACAGAAATAGCCGCTGCAGACCATCCCCCACGGGTGGCAGGCAGCCAGAGCTGTAAGGGCTAGAAAGTGGCAATCGCGGAACTGGAGAGACTTTGCTTGCCAAACTCCACGCAGGTTTCTCTGCTAACTAAGACTTTGGGGTGCCGGACAAACACTTTCTGCCTAAGAAAGGGATGCCAGCGGTACACCTAGAAAGCTGAGCAGCAGGAGAAGGCAACAAGGAGTGCGACTGCACCCAACAAACACCTGAACTACTTGGTCCCGGGAAGGGCACAGAATGCAGGCCCAGGGGAACCTGGGATTACCTGGGCGCGAGCCTGAGTGGTCTGGGGGCTGGCCTCAAATGGTACCGGGCAGAGAAAAGTAGAGCCTGAGCGGCTTAGAACAGGGAGATGCAAGCAGCCTAGGGTCGGCCTCAGACGGTACTCGGTGGAGAAACTTTGAGCCTGAGTGGTGTGCGCCGTGTGTAGGGGCATGCCCAGTGTGGCTGAGACACTGCAAATACATGCCAGTGCCANCAGGATGCTTGGGACTGGTGCACGGGGATGATCCAGAGAGTTGATGTGGAGTGGGAGGTGGAGGGGGAGTTCAAGATTGGGAACTCATGTACACCTGAGATGAAAAAATAAAAATAAAAATTAAAAAAAAATAAATAAAATTTAAAGAACCAGTAAAAATAAATGTGGTTTCTGTTGTGTCTTAGAGGAATACCTATCTTGTTGCTATAGGGAAACATCCTCTTGCTATTCTGATTTTAGAGAAGCCCTCCACTTTCTGATGGGTTGTGCTCTGGAAGCTCATTTATAACTTGAATTTTGATGTTTGGTGTCTATAACAGTATTACAGATAACCCTGAGGTCCCGTGGCCTAGCCACATGTGTTCACTGAATTCACAGAGTAGCTGAAATATTGCATATTTGCAGGATATAGAAATCTTCGATGTTTCATTTTGAGAATAGTAAATTTAATTAAAGCCAAATTGAGAAATAGGTATAGACTATTTAGAAATTCTAAAAATATCTTAGAAGTGTATTCAGGGAGGTTGAAGGTCAAAGATACTTTCCTTATTTTTAGTTATCACATGACTTCACTTTTCTTTGATTCAGGTATTTTTCCACTTCTACTTTTATTTTTATAAGATACTACTAAAACCATTTCTTATTTTTGTTTTGGTTTGGAAGAATGTGAGGGAAGAGAGAAGATACAGAATTGGAAGAGAGATTTTCTATAGTAATTTTAAGGTGTTGGGGAAAAAAGAGATAATTAAAAAGAATAAGATATATAGGAAAAAGAATTCTTGAGAAGTCCTTATGTAAACTGAAAAGAGGAAAGCAAAAAACTATTTCTGCTATATTGATTTTCCTTTGCATGGTTCTGACAGTTACCATAACAGGGGTTGAATAAGATCAGTCCTGAAACTATGTTCAATTTTCAGTTACCACATTAACTACCATATTAACAGTGAATAATTGAATGTGGAACAAACTTTGCTAGTAGCACAAATCACAAATAAGAGATGCACATCATGATCAGTGGCCGATTATTCACCTCTTTCAAAGTCTGTGGTGATTGGTCCCTGCACATATATTATTTAATTTGCACACAGCAAGGTGTATAGTTGTGCTGCTTCCTTCTCTCCTAGTCATGAATCCACATGACTTTTTACAAAAATTAATAATCCAAAGAGAGAAGTGGCCAATAAAGATGCAAGTGCAGTAAAGAACAAGAAAGTGATAATGCTGTAAGAGAGTCGAATTGAACATAAATGAAATTACAGATCAAAGAGCTGACCTTGAGCATGTTGGCATTGCCATCATTTGAGAGAACACTTATGAAGCCAGAGAAACTCAGTGGAGGCAAACTTACTGACATAAAGTGGTTGTGATAAAAAGAAGAATATATCCTGGAGGAGGTGATTCCAGTAAAAACTTTCAAATTAAAGGAACTCTCAGAGATATTTCATAATACTGAAAGTGCAAAGGGTAAAATATTGGAAGCTGATCCAAACTTTGAAAGGTATATGACAATTTACCAAGATATAAAAAAGAAGCTTACAGTATATTATAGGTATACTGTAGTGGAAACACTGTTCAAATAACACTTGATAAGTTTCTTACAAAGAAATACAGTGCTTTGTCAATTCCACTCTCCCAATTTCTCCCCCTCCCCTTTCACCCTTGGTAACTGTTAGTTTTCTACATCTGTGGCTCTGTTCCTGTTTTGTAAATAGGTTCATTTGTACCATTTTTAAAGATTTTGCATATAAGTGTACAGGAAACTTCACTCAGTTCTGTAATTACCGAAATGGGGACAGAATCTAAAAAAGAGGGGATATATGTATATGTATAAATGATTACATTGCGGTACAAAAGAAACTAACACAACATTGTAAATCAACTGTACAATAAACTTAATTTAAAAAGAAATGCAATGCTTTAATTCTCAATGTCTCTAAGATTTTTAATTCACAGTGTACTAAATATATATTAGTTTTACTACTTTTCGTCACTTGATATATTTGTAATTGATAGTAACACGCTTTAAACATTTTGGCAAAATTTTTTAAGAATTGCAGAACAATTACAGTTTTCACTATTAAAGATTACTCTTCACAGTATTGGATTCACAGTCATTTTTATGGTCCTGGAGTACAATGCAAAATGAGGACTGCCTGCCTTCTTATTAAGAAAAATAAACTTTGAGTCAGACCTTTTACTGCTCACAAATGACATGGTCATATTAGTCTAAGACAGCTTGACTGGTAATCTTGAGTAATGTGGGAACCCTTGCCCACAGGACATATGGAAATTAGAATCTTGGAATTTGACTCTATCCTGAACCAACCGAACTAGCATTCTACCTGAAACTAAGTTCTTAATGGTTTAAGATTATGGACATTTAGACTCAGAAAGATTATTTGATGGCAGTTTACAGATGGTGAAGCTCAGGCTCACACAGGTTTCAAGTGAATTTGAACTGACTCATTCAAGACCCTATAGCTGGTTAGTGACAGAGTGTTAAGAAGTTTCTTGACTTCTGGTCTATCCTCTCTTCACTGAAGAAAAGACAGAATCCATCCTTTGTGAAGCTACCTTGGAATATGTTAAAGAGGCGCCTCCCATTTATGCAGCTGTGTAGATTTGTCCTGTGGACATAAATAATTGCTGGGTTGAAGGTGAAGTCTCTCAGTGAATTCCTCTATTTTCTTTTAATGCTTCAGCTTTTTTTTTTTTTTTTTTCACTACCAGCCTATTAGAATACCTTAGAAGAGCATCTAAAGTAGGACTAGATTTCCCTTGACATTGTTAAATCAAGAACTTTTTCAAGGTAATTTTGTAGAAGCTATTTAAGTTGTCCCACTAGATAAATACCTTTTGATGACTATTCTATTCACTCACTAATTCCTGAGCTTTTCTTTCCTTGATTGCCTATTTAGTTTGTGTAATTTAACATTTTGATGTCATATTTGTCTTAACTTTTCACTGTTGTTTTCTTCTTACCAGAGGCAAGCAAATAGACAAGGAAGAATGATTTGAGAATCTTTCTACCTTGAAATTGTTGTCCCTTTTTTGTTTCTCTTTCAAAATTAAATAATTTGAAGTGAATAGAGGCGTGAATAAGGGTTGCCAATATAGATTGAATTTGACTTTTGAAATTCAGTGTAAATCACGTGTTGAAATTTCTCATGAATTCAATAATACAGTTCAACAAATACATATCATGTTACCCTGTTTTGTTCTTTATAGTGTGCATCACTACCTCAAGTTGTTATTTATAATGACTCTTTACTTGCCATTTTTAAACTCTGGCCTTGTCTGTCTTCACGTGATCTTAGATCAGAGCCTAGGGCATAGGAAAGCATTGGAAAATATTTAGAATAATTATGATATAATGTCAGTGTAAATAAATAATAATTAATAACAAAGGATTAAATGCTAGAGACTATGACACTTTGACACTATGACTATATTGAGGGTACAGTAATGGGCCAAATAGTTCTTGAACTAAAAAAGCTCCAACCTAGTCAGAAGTGAGAGGCATGCATGGGAGGAAATACATTGTAAGCAGTAAACAAGAAAAAGAGTTGCATGGCAAAGGAACTGTAGGGAAGAGCAGTTGAGATCAGGCGTGAGCTTAATTTTAAAGGAGGGCCAGGGGCTCACTTAGCAGACAAGGGGGAGGAAAGAGGAAAGAAAATTCCTAAGAAAAGGAAAGAAGCAAGGGTAAAGACAGAAACACAAAAGAACTAGATGTTTATGGAGAATGAGCGACTGAACTGAGCTGAACCATTGCCTTGTCATACTGTTGAACATAAAGTGGGAAGTGGAAAATGGCAACAAATGCCACCAAAGCAAAACCAAAGTCAGATCAGGAAAAAGCAAGTCACAGCATCAGCTAGTAATTTCCTAGTTTCTTCTCAAAAAGTGTTCAGCAAGTATTCAGGCGTAAAGAGGCAAAAGGCATGGATTTGCAACTATAGTTTAGTTGGGGAGACCTGAGGTGAAGCTAAAAATTATAAATAACAATACAAATTGGCATATTCAAACTATCAAAGGATCTTATCTTTACACTTTGCACACTCTGTTCCCTCTGGCTACTATAATTTCCCTGCCTGGCCTATCTTGATAGCCTAACAATCCATGCATCTGCCCCAATACTGCTCTGTTCCTCTCTCCTGACCATCACTTCAGTGCCTCTGCTGTATGGATTCTTATAGCATAATCCCTTAGAACCACATTATCAGCATTGTATGACCCCTGGGTTGGGAAGATCCCCTGGAGGAGGAAATGGCAACCTGCTCCAGTATTCTTGCCTGGAGAGTCCTATGGACAGGAGCCTGGTGGGCTATACAGTCCATGGGGTTGTGAAGAGTCTGATGTAGCTGACCGACTGAGCATGATCACAATGAGCATGAAGGCAACTGTTTTTTGTTCATTTATTTATCTGATTTGGCTGCATCAGGTCTTGGTTCTGGCACACAGGATCTTTGTTGTGCCATTCGGGATCTTTTGTTGGGTTCATGGATTCTCTAGTTGTGGTGCTTGGACTTAGTTACTTCGTGATATTTGGGGTCTTAGTTCCCCAACCAGGGATTGAACTTGTGTACCCTGCATTGCAAAGCAAATGCTTAACCAGTGAGCCACAAAGGGAGTTCTTGCTTTTTGTTAATTTCAGATACCATAAAACAATAATGTGTTCTAGACATATTTTTTTTTTCAAACTATTAACATTAAATGTTAGGGCTCAGATCATGGATTCCTTATAGCAAAATTCAGATTTAATTGAAAAAAGTGGGAAAAACCACTAGACCATTCAGATATGACCGAAATCAAATCCCTTATGACTATACAGGTGGAAGTAATAAATAGATTTAAGGGACTAGATCTGATAGAGTGCCTGATGAACTATGGACAGAGGTTCATGACATCGTACAGGAGGCAGTGATCAAGACCACCCCCAAGAAAAAGAAATGCAAAACAGCAAAATGACTGTTTGAGGAGGCCTTACAAATAGCTGTGAAAAGAAGAGAAGCGGAAAGCAAAGGAGAAAAGGAAAGATATGCCCATTTGAATGCAGAGTTCCAAAGGATAGCAAGGAAAGATAAGAAAGCCTTCCTCAGTGATCAGTGCACAGAAATAGAGGAAAATAATAGAATGGGAAAGACTAGAGATCNGACTGTTTGAGGAGGCCTTACAAATAGCTGTGAAAAGAAGAGAAGCGGAAAGCAAAGGAGAAAAGGAAAGATATGCCCATTTGAATGCAGAGTTCCAAAGGATAGCAAGGAAAGATAAGAAAGCCTTCCTCAGTGATCAGTGCACAGAAATAGAGGAAAATAATAGAATGGGAAAGACTAGAGATCTCAAAACAATTAGAGATACCAAGGGAACATTTCATGCAAAGATGGGCTCAATAAAGGACAGAAATGGTATGAACCTAACAGAAGCAGAAGATATTAAGAGGAGGTAGCAAGAATACACAGAAGAACTGTACAAAAAATATCTTCATGACCCAGATAATCACAATGGTGTGATCACTCACACTCACCTAGAGCCAGAAATCCTGGAATGTGAAGTCAAGTGGGCCTTAGGAAGCATGAGTATGAACAAAGCTAGTGGGGGTGGTGGAATTCCAGTTGAGCTATTTCAAATCCTGAAAGATGATGCTGTGAAAGTGCTGCACTCAATGTGTGCAAATTTGGAAAACTCAGCAGTGGCCACAGGACTGGAGAAGGTCAGTTTGCATTCCAGTCCCAAAGAAAGATAATGCCAAAGAATGCTCAGACTACCACACAATTGCACTCATCTCACACGCTAGTAAAGTAATGCTCAAAATTCTCCAAGCCAGGCTTCAGTAATACGTGCACCATGAACTTCCAGATGTTCAAGCTGGTTTTAGAAAAGGCAAGGGACCAGAGATCAAATTGGCAACATCTGCTGGATTATCAAAAAAGCAAGAGAGTTCCAGAAAAAACATCTATTTCTGCTTTATTGACTAAGCCAAAGTCTTTGACTGTGGATCACAATAAACTGTGGAAAATTCTCAAAGAGATGAGAATACCAGATCACCTGACCTGCCACTTGAGAAACCGATATGCAGATCAGGAAGCAACAGATAGAACTGGACATGGAACAATGGACTGGTTCCAAATAGGAAAAGGAGTACGTCAAGGCTGTATATTGTCACCCTGCTTATTTAACTTACATGCAGAGTACATCATGAGAAACGCTGGGCTGGAAGAACCACAAGCTGGAATCAAGATTGCCAGGAGAAATAGCAAGAACTTCAGATATGCAGATGACACCATCCTTATGGCAGAAAGTAAAGAAGAATTAAAGAGCCTCTTGATGAAAGTGAAAGAGGAGAGTGAAAAAGTTGGCTTAAGGCTCAACATTCAGAAAACGAAGATCATGGCATCCAGTCCCATCACTTCATGGGAAATAGTTGGGGAAATAGTGGCTGACTTTATTTTTTTGTGCTCCAAAATCACTGCAGATTGTAATTGAAGGCATGAAATTAAGACACGTACTCCTTGGAAGGAAAGTTATGACCCATCTAGACAGCATATTAAAAAGCAGAAACATTACTTTGTCAAAAAACGTCCATCTAGTCAAGGCTATGGTTTTTCCAGTAGCCAAGTATGGATGTGAGAGTTGGACTGTAAAGAAAGCTGAGTACTGAAGATTGACGCTTTTGAACTGTGGTGCTGGAGAAGTCTCTTGAGAGTCCCTTGGAGTGCAAGGAGATACAAGCAGTCCATCCTAAAGGAGATCAGTCCTGGGTGTTCTTTGGAAGGACTGATGTTGAAGGTGAAACTCCAGTACTTTGTACCTGATGCAAAGAGCTGACTCAGTTGGAAAGACCCTAATGCTGGGAAAGATTGAAGGCCGTAGGAGAAGGGGACGACAGAGGATGAGATAGCTGGATGGCATCACTGACTCAATGAACAGGGGTTTGGGTAGACTCCGGCTGTTGGCGATGGACAGGGAGGCCTGGTGTGCTGTGATTCATGGGGTAGCAAAGAGTCAAACATCACTGAGCAACTGAACTGAATATTAAATATATCGTCAGTTCTTCTAGGTCAGGGATGCATTTTTGATAGTTTCAAAAATGAGAGGGTGACTACACTGTCCCTTTCTTTTTCAGGGTAACACCATGTATAAAAAGTAGCTTGTGCTAGTTTACTCAATATGCACTCTCCCTTCAATGGAAAAGACTCATGCTGGGAAAGATTGAAGGTGAAGGAAAAGAGAGCAGCAGAGGATGAGATGCTTAGATAGCATCACTGACCTAATGGATACAAATTTTAGCAAACGCTGGGAGATAGTGAAGGACAGGGAAGCCTAATATGCCACATTCAGTGGGGTCACAAAGAGTTAGACATGACTTAGCAAGTGAATAATAACAACAATTGTGCTAAATTCTGTTAGGCATTAAGCTGGATATATCATATATTAGTTTCCTATAAAAATTTGTTGTAACAAATTTTCTTAAACTGAGTGGCTTAAAATAACACAAACTATCTTAAAGTTCTAGAGGACAGATATCCAAAGTAGGTCTCACTCAAATAAAATGAAGATGTCAGCAGGACTGCATTCTTTAACGACTCTGGGGGGAAACCATTTCCTTGACTTTTTCAGTTTCTAGATGCTGCTTTTCATTCATTAGCTCATGGTCCCTTCTTCAAACTCAGCATTGCAACATCTTCAAATCTCTCTCCGGCTCTCAGCTTCTTTTCTGCCTCTCTCTTCCACTTTACAAGACACTTGGACTCATTTACATCATTAAAGACAATCTCTTTAAGCTCAGTTTATTAGTAATCCTATCTCCATCTGCAACCTCATTTCCCTCTTGCCATGTAACATACTAGGCATAGTTTCTGGGCATTGAGATATGGACATCTTTAGTTGGGGGCCCTTTTTTTTTTTTTTTCTACCATGCCTGATAATTTAACTGTCTCTCCGGTAGCAAGTGACTCTGAGGGCTGTGACTTTCCTGTTCAGTGTCTCTCACTTGCTTTCTCTTTCAGTAGGTACCAGCAGGTTATCTGCAGGAATTCAGAAGAAAGCATCCCTCAGAATGTGTATTTTCTGGAGGAAGGCATCTTTGAGGGAATGAGGTTCCATTTGGGTGTTGAAGGATGAATATTATTGTCGTAAAAACAAAACAGGGATGTGGGCTATCTAAGGAAGGAAGGCAGAGGGAGAAGAGGTGCAGAAGGAAGAATGTAAAAGACATGTGTATAAAACTATAAGCAGATTAGTGACAGAAGTTTTTTTCTTAGGTACCAAGGTACCAGTTAGGTACCAGTTTTTTTTCTTGCTGCTTCCAGTAAAGCAGTGATATTGTAGGATGTAAATGACATTTGCAATTACATTGCTATTTCTTCTTCATGGCTGATTGAGCCACAGTACTGTTGGGGATAGGAGATGCTAGGGAATGAAGGATAGTCTGACTCAACAACTAAGCCTTATAAGTCCTCGTTTAACTGGAGTGTGTTTCACTGGGTGGGGAAGGCAGAGTCGGGGAAAGTTTGTCATTAGCTAAAGATTCAATAAAAAGTCTAAACACTGGCATTTTTTAGTTAACTTTCTCTCCTTTCTCCAAGTTTCCAGAAGAGTCACCAGTTTAACATTCATTGCCAAGACCAACACATCTGTGATCCAAGGGACACATGCTACACAAAGGTTAATGCAGAAACTAGCATAGAATTGTTAAAAATTATACTCCAATTTTAAAAAAATAATAAAAAAGGAAAAGAAAAAGCCTGATGCAGGCCTGTGGCACCGTGGAGGAGGTAGTTGATCAGAAACCATTGCCTTTGCTGAAGAAAGAGCTTTCAGAAAATTGTCTTTTGAGTAAGAACCCAAGAAATCAGTTGCCATCTAATCACAGAAGACCCATTCCTGCTTCTACTTCCTTTTTCTCTGGTCTCAATTTGATTATGAAAATGGTTTTACAGCATCTTCCCCTGCCTTTGTGTTTATTCGTTTTCTAGTAGCCAGAGTGATCTTTCTAAACTTTAAATAAGATTATTTTATATCTCATCTTAATAGCATTCAAAGACTTCCTTCTATTATTAGGATAAAGTATAAATTCTCATTTTAAATTTATTTATTTTCTAATTGAAGGATAAGTGCTTTACTGAATTTTGTTGTTTCTGTCAAATGTCAACATGAATCAGCCATCTCCCTTCCACCCCACTCCTCTAAGTTGATACAGAGCCCCTGTTTGAGTTCCCTGAGACATACAACAAATTCCCATTGGCTATCTATTTTAAGTATGGTAATACAAGTTTCCATGTTACTCTCTCCAAACATCTCTTCCTCTCCTCCCCTCTCCCCATGTCCATGAGTCTGCTCTCTGTGTCTGTTTCTCCATTGCTGCCCTGCAAATAAATTCTTTAGCAGTTATTTCTGTGTATAACCACATCCTTAGCCTCAACTTTTTTCATTCCTATCATCCACTATCTGCTTGTATATTCCATTAACTATTGAATATCACCATTCACCCAGCAAATATCCATGGAGCATCTGCTTTGTGCCTTTGCCTGAGTGCCTTAATTTAAGTAAATTCACCCAACAAATATCTATTCAGCATCTGCTATGTGTATTTTCTTGTACTCCGTAATGCTATAGAATACTTATGCCCTGCCTTTGGTTAGATGAAGACCACTTTGGCCAGAGCCTTGCCCTGACTTAGCCAGAACATACTTCACTCTGTGAACAGGACATTTTCAGAGCATTATCTTTAGGACCAACCATGAAGGGGAGAAATAGCATCAGAAAAGCAGATGGCTTTTGTAATTATGTCTGGATCAGTATAACCTCTGCTTTGATACTTCTGGCCATATTTCAGCCACTGAGGCATGGTTCCAAGTTAGCCACATAGTTCTGTATTAGATCTGTGGATCTGGCTTCTTTTTTCCTGCTTTAGATTTTGGATCTCTAAACATTAATCTTCAGTTTTTTTTATAAGCTTTATAGCTTCAGCTTTTAGATACTCAAAGCACAGAATGTCTGATTTTATCCTAATATTTGAATAATAAGAATAATTTCTCTCTCTTCTAAGGTGTATTGTGATCATCCTAAATCTCTTCACCTTTCTCTGTAATAGAGTTTTATTTAGAGTCTAGGTTAGAATATGATTGCTCACCTAAGAATAACTTACCTGTGACTTCAAGGTGATATTCTGGCACTGTCATTTCTTAAACAAAGAGAAATAGGAGACTTACTGCTCACCTTTACTGAGCTGAGATCGACGAGATCTGCTCTCTCATGCCCACAAAGTAGCATTCAGATGCTGCAGCAGTTTGAGTTGGGTAGGACATAGCTACATATAGCTGCATTATTATCTGATCAGCTACCTCATTCTGATGGTTTGTCTTGGTTTCCGTCTTTCAAGATGGATCTCACTGCAATTTTTATAATCTCCCTTTAACTGCTCATTAATCCGATGTCTCCAGGCTCAGCAACCCTTTAGTAGGTGTGAATTCCTGTGGCAGTTTTGTAGATCATCTGGTAATTGGAGTGTATGAAGGAAAATTTAAAGTGTGGAAGGACTTCCTTTCTCATTAGTCAGATGCTGACTGAAGTGGCAGGCTGGATTCTTTCCACTGAGGACACTTGTCCTTTAAGTGCCATCACTATCCTTTCCTGATGCCTGGCTGGATGAAGCACAAGCGAGTCAAGATTGCTGGGAGAAGTATCAATAACCTCAGAAATATCAATATACAGATGACATCACCCTTATGGCTGAAAATGAAGAGAAACTAAAGAGCCTCTTGATTAAACTGAAAGAGGAAAGTGAAAACGTTGGCTTAAAACTGAACATTCAAAAAACTAACATGGCATCTGATCCCATCACTTCATGGCAAATGGATGGAGAAACAATGGAAACAGTGACAAAGTTTATTTTCTTAGGCTCCAAAATTACTACACATGGTGACTGCAGCCTTGAAATTAAAAGTTGCTCCTTGGAAAAAAAGCTATGACTAACCTAGGCAGTGTATTAAAAAGCAGAGACATTACTTTGCCAAAAAATGTCCATCTAGTCAAAGCTATGGTTTTTCCAGTAGTCATGTATGGATGTGAGAGTTGGACTATAAAGAAAGCTGAGTGCTGAAGAACTGATGCTTTTGAACTGTGGGGTTGGAGAAGATTCTTGAGAGTCCCTTGGACTGCAAGGCAATCAAACCAGTCAATCCTAAAGGAAATCAGTTCTGAATATTCATTGGAAGGACTGATGTTGAAGCTGAAGCTCCAATATTTTGGCCACCTGATGTGAAGAACTGACTCATTGGAAAAGACCCTGATGCTGAGAAAGATTGAAGGCAGGAGAAGAAGAGGGTGACAGAGGATGAGATGGTTGGATGGCATCACTGACTCAATCGGCATGAGTTTGAGAAAGCTCTGTGAGTTGGTGATGGACAGGGAAGCCTGATATGGTACAGTTCACGGCATTGTAAAGAGTCGGAAATGACTGAGCAACTGAACTGAACTGAACTGAGGGTCCTTTCCATAGAAGTTCTTTAGGTATAAGTGAATGTGAGCAATTCTCTCTTAAACAATAAAAAGGGAATCACTCAAGCTTCTCTGGGCAGGTTTACTTGAAGTGGGCATACATGGACAGGATTACATCTATCCTTAGCTAAGAGCAAGATCAGTTCCTCCTCATGCACTGAGCCTATCTGTAGTAGATGTCTAATTTTTTGTCTGTTTGGAACTCCCTTTCTCTGGGTAATACCAGTTTTGAAAGGAGTTACCTGCCACATAATTTTGATACAGGATGATTATACATCCTAAATGCGACATCCAATGCAAACTTTCTTTATACCATTTGAGAACATATCATGACCCTGAAGGACTTCCTAGGTGACTCAGTGGTAAAGAATTTGCCTGCCAATGCAAGAGATGCAGTTTCAGTTGCTGGGTTGGGAAGATCCCCTGGAGAAGGAAATGACAACCCACTCAGGTATTCTTGCCTAGGAAATCCCATGGACATAGGAGCCTGGTAAGCTACAGTCCATGGGATCACAAGTATTTAGACATGTGACAGAGCGAGCATGATGTTAAATAATACCCTTTGTTATTAACAGATGCTGATTGGTTGTTTCTCTTACTGAATGAGCTCCATCAATCACACTACTGAACCTTAGCATAGGGATCTAGATTTTATTAAGTACATGCATTGGGATTTACTTGCTCAGGGTGGGGTGAAAATGAAGCTTAAAGTTGCTAGAAGCCAGCTAGGAATAGCAGACAATAGCAGTGTTGTAACAGCACCATGACTCAAATGGTCAGATAGATGAATGCAGTATATGTATATATAGCAGTTGGTTATGAAGATTTTTTTTGGCTATGGATAATTTGAAAGATTTCTAGAATTTTAAGGTAGATTTTTGGCTCAAGCCATTGCAATATAGCTTTTATGAGTCTTTTTGTACATGCAAATAATGGTTGATGTGCTCAAAATGCTGTATTCTGGTAAGGCAAAGGCTACTTTACTGCTGAGTGAAGCTGAATTTTTTGTCCGTGGCCTCCCATATGGAGAACATTGGATAGCTTTTGCATAAATCTTCATTTTTCTTAATGGAGGTTGAATGTGGGCCTTAGGGATCCCTGACCAATTAGGCATCAACTGTTTATAGCATTCTTCTGAATGGAACCCTTGGACTTGAGCTGTGTGAGTCCATAATGAGTTGCAGGTGCTGAGAGGGGTTGGAATAGCTCTCCTTAATTACTTGTCACATGGCTAATCTGATGAAGGGGACACCAGTGCCAGGGAGATGTGTTTTAGGCAGTAGCGGTTGGCAGTTTTCTCATCCACAAACCGAAGCAGTTTTTGGGCTAAGAAATTAGAAGATAAAAATGATAAGCATTCCTCTCTTTCCTTATAAATAGTTCTAAGAATATTGATTAGGATCTGACTTAAGTTTGTGAATATAATAAAAATAAGAATGATAAATTCAAAAGAATATAGACTGATATAAGAGACTCCTAAGTTATCCCCATTGGCTGTGTGCCCTTCAGCAATCAATTAAACTTTCCTGAGTCTCAGTTTCTTACTTCACAAAATTGGCATTAAAATATTTAACTTTATAGAGTTTTAGCATTAGTGATAACCTAAATATCACATGTTGTATAATGGAGGATGGTGGTTCTCAAAATGTGGGTCCTGGACCAGCAGCATCAGTATCACTGGAAGCTTTCTGGAGAAGCAATTTTTACTACTCTAGGCTGTCTCCCCAGACATGTTGAAAAGAAACTCTATCCCTACGATCTGGTGAAACAAGCTACCCAGGTAATTCTGATAAGGCTAAAGTTTGAGAATTACTAGTGTAAACCTTCAAAATGTAATTGTTAAAATAAGAGAAAGGAAACTAGGATCAAAATGTTAAGTAAACACAAGAAGTTGGAAGTTGAAGTCTAATTGCACAAAGGAGGGAGAATTGATGAGCAAGGAAAGACAAGGTAAAATATATCCCAAATGGAGAGTAGGTTTCTAGACACATAGGTGAATATCTTTGGTAGGACAGTCTTTTGAAACTCATCAGGGACAACTGGTCAACCTATGAATCCTGTGCTCTGCTTATTTGCTTCATGGCTGGCAGTTGAGTTACTTTCCATTTGTACCTGATTTCTCTCAAATCTGTCAAGGTTTCCAGAGTCTATTATCCCCCCCAAAATAATATTTTGATTGAAATTTGAAGTTTTTGGAATTTAAACATACACTTTTACAATGAATTAAGTTTATAAAGACCCCAATTAAAATAATGCAAAATGTTTTATATTAATAGAATCATGATATAACTTATCTCTGAGGGAGAGTAATAGTTGTGTAATAACTATAAGCTTTATACACAGCCTTGTTTTTTATGTTTTCAATGAGGACTCTAAATATATCTTACCTATGTAAGAGATGTTTTAACATGAACAACCTTCTAATATTGACAACAATACATAAGTTTTACATAGCTTTTTACAGTTTCCAATTAATCTCAGCAATCAATGCAAAGAAATAGAGGAAAACAACAGAATGGGAAAGACTAGAGATCTCCTCAAGAAAATTAGAGATACCAAGGGAACATTTCATGCAAAGATGGGCTCAATAAAGGACAGAAATGGTACATTAAGAAGAGGTGGCAAGAATACACAGAAGAACTGTACTAAAAAGATCTTCATGAACAAGATAATCATGAAGGTGTGATCACTCACACTCATCTAGAGCTGGACATCTGGGAATGTGAAGTCAAGTGGGCCTTAGGAAGCATCACTAGGAACAAAGCTAGTGGAGGAGATGGAATTCCAGTTGAGCTATTCCAAATCCCGAAAGATGATGCTGTGAAAGTGCTGCACTCAATATGCCAGCAAATTTGGAAAACTCAACAGTGGTCACAGGACTGGAAAAGATCAGTTTTCATTCCAATCCCAAAGAAAGGCAATGCCAAAGAATGCTCAAACTACCACACAATTGCACTCATCTCACACACTAGTAAAGTAATGCTCAAAATTCTCCAAGCCAGGCTTCAGCAATACGTGAACTGTGAAATTCCAGATGTTCAAGCTGGTGTTAGAAAAGGCGGAGGAACCAGAGATCAAATTGGCAACATCTGCTGGATCACCGAAAAAGCAAGAGAGTTCCAGAAAAACATCTGTTTCTGCTTTATTGAGTATGCCCAAGCCTTTGTGTGGACCACAATGAACTGTGGAAAATTCTGAAAGAGATGAGAATACCAGATCACCTGACCTGCCGTTTGAGAAATCTGTATGCAGGTCAGGAAGCAACAGTTAGAACTGGACATGGAACAACAGACTGGTTCCAAATAGGAAAAGGAGTACATCAGGTTGTATATTGTCACCCTGCTTATTTAACTTACATGCAGANGAATCAAGGCAAATTGGAAGTGGTCAAACAGGAGACTGCAAGAGCGAACATCGACATTCTAGGAATCAGCAAACTAAAATGGACTGGAATGGGTGAATTTAACTCAGATGACCATTATATCTACTACTGTGGGCAGGAATCCCTCAGAAGAAATGGAGTAGCATCATGGTCAACAAAAGAGTCTGAAATGCAGTATTTGGATGCAATCTCAAAAACGACAGAATGATCTCTGTTCATTTCCAAGGCAAACCATTCAATATTGCAGTGATCCAAGCCTATGCCCCAACCAGTAATGATGAAGAAGCTGAAGTTGAACTGTTCTATGAAGAGCTACAAGACCTTTTAGAACTAACACCCAAAAAAGGTGCCCTTTTCATTCTAAGGGACTGGAATGCAAAAGTAGGAAGTCAAGAAACACCTGGAGTAACAGGCAAATTTGGCCTTGGATTATGGAATGAAGCATGGCAAAGCTAATAGAATTTTGCCAAGGGAACACACTGTTCATAGCAAACAGCCTCTTCTAACAACACAAGAGAAGCCTCTAAACATGGTCATCACCAGATGGTCAACACCAAAATCAGACTGACTATATTCTTTGCAGCCAATGATGGAGAAGCTCTATACAGTCAGCAAAAACGAGACCGGGAGCTGACTGTGGCTCAGATCATGAACTCCTTATTGCCAAATTCAGACTTAAAATGAAGAAAGTAGGGAAAACCACTAGACCATTCAGGTATGACCTAAATCAAATCCCTTATGATTATACAGTGGAAGTGAGAAATAGATTTAAGGGACTAGATCTGATAGAGTTCCTGATGAACTATGGACAGAGGTTCATGACATTGTTCAATGCTACCGATTGCTTAATTCCTTCAAAGAAATTGGGTGTTGGAATCACCCTCCAGAGAGAAAAAAAATGCATCTGCTGGCTCCTGTATCTCATTTGTCAAAATTCTCCCCACAGGAAAGTTAATTTTCTCATACTTTTGGACATGCACGTTTGGAGCACAGATGGGTTTCTGTGATGACTTTAGTAGTCAGGGCAGGCAAGAGGTCCAGAAGGCAGGGCAAAGAAGTCTGAGCATGTGTGAAGTAGTGGAGCCTGGATGTCAGCAAAGTGAGCAGAGTCTAAAGTGGACCACAAGAGCCATATGATACAGTCTCTGTAGTTCTTCTTCTTTTAGAGTTATATCTTCTTAGACATGAGGCAAATTAGGAATTGACTGACTATACCATGCAAATATATTTTCCCTCCATCTTTTCTTTGCTTCCTTCCTTTCTATCTCTTTGTATAGAAGAATATATGTCAGTATTTCACACATGCATGTGCGCAACCCAAATCATACCAAATGCATTATATGAAAAGTATCTCTAGTCAAGTTCTGCTCCCAAAAGAAACCACTCTTTAAATATTTTTAAAGAAAAAATGCCTTTACCGATTAAAAAAATGACATGTTGTGTTTAAAATTCAAATAATGAAAAGGACAACAAAGAAAGTTAAAATATTACTTAAAATTCTGCCACATATAAAGTACCATCATTATATCTGCCACATATAAATTACCATCGTTACCATCTAGACAATATTCTATAAAGTAATATATAATATAATAATATACATTATACAGAGGTGGATACAGGTCAATATATAGTTGAAAAAATTATAGAGATAAAATTTACTGAATAGGATAAGGCTTATTATATTTTATTAAATTACTATATTTATTTTCTCTCAGTTTTTATAAATGAAAAAGAAATTGAAATCCAATGGAAAGGAAAGCACAAATAAATATGAGGATTTCACAAATAATACTCAAATAAGTATATTATTAACTGTAAGAGGTATATTTATCTTAAATATTATATCTCTCTATATATAAAGACAAAATAATGTGAAACCCAGTAAGAATTTAGAAATTATATATTTTAAAACTTTACATTGAAATCTTATACTCTACCAATTCGCTCTCTACTGTGAAATATGACAAAATTAGCACTCATATTTTTTCACCATTTTGTCTTTCTTCCAAATTTTTATTGTTATATTATTATTTTTACAATTTCAAGGTTTATAATAATCATAGTCTGTTCAGTAACCATAATTCCCACAGTTATGTAATCTTACCTCTATATTTACTTCTAGGAGTTACATTTTCTGAGTTCTGGCATGCTTAGAAACATCTGTTGTCTTTAAGCTTATGGACAAAACAACTTGGATAGGATATTCTTAAATCCCCCCTTTTCCTCTCAGATCTCTGTAGACACTGCTCCATGGTTTTCTGTATTGACTATTAAACTAAGGCTGCTTAAATCATCTTTTGATTGACTGGATCTGTGAAAATTGTTTTCTAAAGGAGAGTTCTTGGGCACTATTATCTGATCTCTTTTGTATTTGAGAATGTTAATTTATTAACTTTAAAGTTAAGGAACATCAGTGACTATCGTTCCCCATGGTCCCCCACCCCAGTCCACTAGATTCAATGCCTTTGTTGTTCAGCAACCCCGTGGACACAGCACAACAGGCTTCCCTGTCCTCCACTATTTTAGAGAGTTTGCTCAAGTTCATGTCTATTGAGTCAGTGAAGTTATCTAACCATATCATCCTCTGTCCCCCCTTCTCTTGCCCTCAATTTTTCCCAGTAATAGGGTCTTTTCCAAACAGTCAGCTCTTTGCATCAACAGTCCAAAGTATTGTAGTTTCAGCGTCAGCATCAGTCCTTCCAATGAATCATGGTTGATTTCCTTTAGGATTGACTGGTTTGATCTCCTTGCTTGTCCAAGGGACTCTCAAGACTCATCTCCAGCACCATAATTCAATGGTATCGATTTTTTGGTGCTCAGTCATTTTTTTTTCGTCCAACTCTCACGTCCATACATGACTACTAGAAAATCATAGCTTTGACTATGTGGACCTTTGTCAGCAAAGTGATATCTCTGCTTTTTAATATGCTGTCTAGGTTTGTCATAGCTTTCCTTCCAAGCAGCAATAGTCTTAATTTCATGGCTGCAGTCACTGTCTGCAGTGATTTTCGAGCTCATGAAACAAAATCTGCCTCTGTTTCCACATTTTCCCCATCTGTTAGCAATGAAGTGATGGGACTGGATGTCACGATCTTAGTTTTTTGAATGTTGAGTTTTAAACAGCTTTTTCCACTCTCCTCTCTCACCCTCATCAGGAGGCTCTTTAGTTCCTCTTCACTTTCTACCATTAGACTGATATCATCTGCATATCTGAGGTTGTTGCTATTTCTCCCAGCAATCTTGATTCCAACTTATGATTTATCCAGCCTGGCATTTTGCATGATGTACTCTGTATATGAGTTAAAAAAAACAGACTGACAATACACAGCCTTGCTGTACTCCTTACCCAATTTTGAACTAGTCAGTTGCTCCATGTAAGGTTTTAACTGTTGCTTCTTGACCTGCATACAGGTTTCTCAGGAAACAGGTAAGGTGGTCTGGTACTCCTATCTTTTTAAGAATTTTCCACAGTGTGCTGTGATTAATACTTTTATCCTGACTTAAAGAGTTCCTTCAATCTTTCTCTTATAATAATTATATAACTTTGTTTATTGATTACCAGATGCTTTGTGGTTATTACATCCTTAATGACCTTCTCATAATAATCCTGCATAGACCATGATGTCATCCTCACTTTATTGATCCAAAAGTTGGTGTTAAGAGAAGTTAATAGTTCCCAGAGTTACTGACAAGTAGTGGAGCCCCGCTGTGTGTACAGATCTGTTTCCAGTGTCTCCCCTTTTTATTCCCTGCCATACCGCCTTCTTCTAGATGTATACAACCTGGACATGAGCCAGGCATGGGGCAATGTGAGGCATGGTCAGCACAGTGGATGGAAAGGAAAAGAAAGGTGATTTGTCTTCTAAATTCTATTACCAGACATGTAAATAAAATAGTATTTCCAAGAACTCTCAAATCAAAAGTAAATAATGCTAGTGAAATTGGAGGATATTTCTTAGCACTATGCCCTATGGACAGTATCTTTTCAGGTTGACAGTTTCTTGGAATTCTCATGGCTGGCATAATGTACTTTGCTCTATCATGTTACCATAAAAAATGTCTTCTGTTTAGGAAAATTAAAGACATTACATCAGGATCTATATTCTCATGTCAGCTCCATTATCTTGAGTCATATTTAATAGGTATAACATTTGATATCTGTTGTTATGAACTCTCCTTTGGGATCAATATTTAAAATAGTTCTTTTAAGCTTAATCTATTCATATGACTCCATACCAGACCAAAATCAGTCACCTTCAGTCAAATGGTGAAGTGGTGAGCATCTATGAGCAGAGTTCAGGATAGATAGAACAGTGACCACATATACATGTATCAAATCTTAGAAGAATGAATGGTTTGTATATCACAAATGAAATATGCAACCCTAGTAGACTGGGGCCATTTCATCACTAATAGTCTCAGGGAAAAGTAGAGATATGAAATTACATAAGGTATAAAAGCTAAAAGAATTTCCTTCTCACTTAGTAGAGAGGGCCACCCATGTCTTCAGGATGAGGGCAATCTGATAGTGATGAATGCTTTTCTCTACCCTCTGTGACCTTCCAGGGCATTTACCCTCTCTATTACCTCTTGACACTTTGTCAATGGGTGGCTTTAATTCTTTAATAGAGTAATTTCTTACTTATAAACTTCTTCTACTATGTATTAACTCTGGAAGGGACCATAGTCCACCTTGTTTAGTTCTTGGCACATAAAAGGCATTCAATAAATATTTGTTAAGTATTATATTTCATATAAGTCTTGTCTTCTGAGCTAAAATATCAGAGGACAGAGTTCAAAGTTTATCCTCTGAAATGTCCATTGGGCCCAGTAATGCTGAGCAGAAAGCAGGATCTCAGTGATGGTTTGTTGTACTGAGTTGAATGAAATCACACGGAATATGAAAGGCTGGCTTCTTGACTGCTGATTTTGTGCTTCCATAGTACTTGTGCATGCCTCTTTTGCAGTCTCTAGTGGGATCTATATTAACTTTTTGTTCCTGTGTTCCACTGTCTCTCAATATTTTGTATCTTCTGAGAGAAGTATTTGTCTTTTTAAAAATCGAGGTATAACTGAGTTACAATATTGTGTTTGTTTCAGGTGTACAGCATGATTCACTTGTAAATATATATATATCTCCTCATATATATATTTCAGATTATTTTCCACTATTGACTATTGTAAATTATTGAGTATAGTTCCTTGTGCTATATAGTAAATCCTTATTGCTTATCTGTTTTATGTAGAATAGTATCTTTCAATTCCACATTCCAATTTATCCCTTACCTTCTTTCCCCTTTGGTAACCATATGTTTGTTTACTATTTCTGTTTTGCATATGGATTCATTTATATTATATTTTAGATTCCACATATAAGTGATATAATATATATTTTTCTTTGTCTGATTTCATTTTGTATGATATTTTTGGGGTTATCCATATTGCTCCAAATGGCAGTATTTCTTTTTATGGCTGAATAATATTCCAAGGGTCTATGGGCACTTGGGTTGTTTTTACTTCTTGTCTATTTGAAAGTGGTGCTATGAACATTTGTATGCATGTATCTTTTCAAATGAGAGTTTTCATCTTTTTCGGATCTATGCCCAGGAGTGGGATTGCTTGTTCATATGGTAACTCTATTTTTAGTTTCTTAAGGAACCTCTATACTGTTTTCCATAGTGACTGCACCAATTTATATTTCTACCAACAGTGTAGGAGGGTTCCTTTTTGAGAGAAGTATGGATATATCGCTTTTTCTGAATAATTTTGGATATGGCAAATGATGAATAAAGAAAAGGAACTAAAATTCTATTAATTGGCTACTATGCCAGGCATGTGGCTGTGCTTTGTGCTTTACATATGTTAATTCAGTCAATCCTCCCAAATCTCATGAAGTTAGTAATCTAATATTCATTTTATAGTTGGCAACACTAAAACTTGATTGCTTGCCCTAAATTATATATCTAGCAAGGGCCAGACCAGAGATGGAAATTTTATCTTTCCAACTCTAAAGCCCTCACTCATTCTTACAGTGCTGACTCACTTTTGCATTATTTAGTGAGCTAACTAATGGAAATAGCTATGGTAAGCTACAAGTAGAGTTCTTCTGTCTACCCCACAGTAAAGTCTGGATACTTAGGGGACTCTTACAAGGGAATCATTTTCATATCAAAGGAATGTGTTTAAGCAATATTGCTTACTCCTATCAAGACTGCTTTTTCCAAATGTTAGTAAACTTAGTTAGCATCAGATACTGCACAAGAGAAAATTTTTGGTTTTCTCTTTTTTTTAGTGAGATGCATGCCAAAAAATTCAACTTAAAATCACTGAAGCTAGCCTACCTCACCCTAGGAGCCCTCAGCCCGAGATGAAGTACTGACAACTTGCAATAACTGGGTTGCCTCCTTTAGAAAGACAAGTCACCTTGGAGTAAAGAGAGTAACTTCCCCCAAAAGAGTAGAAATAAGGCCTCTTGAGTGTGTGCTAAGTTGCTTCAGTCATGTCCAGCTCTTTGCAACCCTATGGACAGTAGCCTGCCAAGCTCCTCTGTACATGAGATTCTCCAGGCAAGAATACTGGAGTGGGTTGCCATGCCTTCCCCCAGGGGATCTTCCCAACCCAGGGATCAAACCCCCGTTTATTATCTCTCCTGAACTGACCACCTGGGAAGCTCAAGGCCTCTCGCAGTCCCTGATTACAAGCCTTAATGACAGGGTTAGTAAGAAGCTCCATTGCCCAGGGAAAGGGGATATCATGAGACTCTCGAGTTTTGGGAATTTAAAAGGAAATTATATCCCAAGGAGATATGGAGTTGCATCCCAAGGAGATATGGAGGTGATGGGTGCTTTAATATATCAGCCTTTATTCTTCTTTCCTTTTTTTTGTTTTGGCTGTGCTATGTAACATGTGGGATGTTTGTTCCCCAACCAGGAATTGAACCCTGGCACCATGCATTGGAAGCATGGAGTCTAAACCACTGGACCACCAAAAAGTCCCAAATATACCACCTTTAAACTTGATTAGAGCTACTCATGCACACAGACAGTTTTAAAGATATTGATTTCTAGGTAAAGTTGTCTTAAAGCTCAACATTCAGAAAACTAAGATCATGGCATCTGGTCCCATCACTTCAAAGAAAATAGATGGGAAAATAGTGGAAACAGTGGCTGACTTTATTTTGGAGGGCTCCAAAATCACTGTGGATGGTGATTGAAGCCATGAAATTAAAAGATACTTGCTCTTTGGCAGGAAAGTTATGATTAACCTAGACAGCATATTAAAAAGCAGAGACATTATTTTGCTGACCAAGGTCCGTCTAGTCAAGGCTATGGTTTTTCCAGTGGTCATATTTGGATGTGAGAGTTGGAAAGCTGAGTGCTGAAGAATTGATGCTTTTGAACTATGGTGTTGGAGAAGATTCTTGAGAGTCCCTTGGACTGCAAGGAGATCCAACCAGTCCATCCTAAGGGAGATCAGTCATGGGTGTTCATTGGAGGGACTATGTTGAAGCTGAAACTCCAATACTTTGGCCACCTGATACAAAGAGCTGAGTCATTTGAAAAGATCCTGATGCTGGGAAAGATTGAGGGCAGAACAAGAAGGGGTCAACAGAGGATAAGATGGTTGGATGGCATCACCAACACTATGGACATGAGTTTGGGTGGACTCCAGGAGTTGGTGATGGACAGGGAGGCCTGGAGTACTGTAGTTCATGGGGTCACAAAGAGTTGGACACAACTGAGTGACTGAACTGAACTGAATTTCCCTATGTGTATGGATTTTATTCCCTAAAATATATCTACCTGAGAATTTGCCTATGTTCAGAACAGTGCTTTTTCCATTTTATAAGAAAAAGGCATATTCCTTACCCATCACCCATCCTAAATCTTACAAAAGTACACAGGTTCCAGTTGTTAAAAATAATCTAGGCATCTAAGGGTGAGATTCCTTTAATAAGTAAGGTACCATAAACCCTTAGGACTTTCAGTCTTTCTTTGTATTAAAAATGCTTATATTAAGATTGATCAACTTGTTAGAAAAAAATTTGAATGATTTTGGTATTTCCATTTCAGATATATGGTAGAGTGGGTTAGTGGGGCTAATTACAATATTTATTTAGTGATTTTCCCCTTTCTACCCTTCAGCTATTGCCAAAGATGAATTCCTCTAAGGCAGAGTCCTGCTGGAGCAAAGAAAAGAAACTTTCATTAAGAAGCACTGAACATGAAAACACTTTTTTCCATGTTTTAGAAGTAAGCATTTCTTTTCATTCTTATCAACACTTATTCTTATGATCTGAAATGTGCTAGAAAGAAAAACACCTTCAGACAGCCAAAGAGCTAGATATAGTTTTAAATGATTTCAAATGGGTTCTAAAATTGCCAAAAAAATGATCTTATATTCAATAAATTCTCTTATGTGGGGATTAAAATAAACCACCTGACCCTTGGTATGCAATTACTATCATGTGACTGCTCTTCCAACTGGCATAGTTGGAGGAAAAGTGCTCACTTTACTTCCTAAAAGCCACTGAACTCTTAATGCATGTGAAAAGTGAAATTGTATGTGTGTATCCAGCCTCTAGTTTAGCTGCCAGTGAACCCCGCCTCCTGGCACTTTTTCTTCCCCTGCCCCAGTGCAGTGCACTCTGTACATGCATTGGGATATGTGTGCATGATTAATACAGCAAGAAAGAAGAAAGGAAGAAAGAGTTAGTTGCTGAGTCATGTCTGACTCTTTGCAAAACCCTGGACTGTAGCTCTCCGGGTTCTTCTGTCCATGGGATTGTCCAGGCAAAAATGCTGGAGTGGGTTGCCATTTCCTTTTCCAGGGGATCTTCCCAACCAGAGATGGAACCCAGGTCTCCCACATTGCAGGGGGATTCTTTACCAGCTGAACCACCAGGGAAGCCCAAGAATACTGGAGTGGGTAGCCTGTCCCTCCTTCGGGGGATCTTCCCAACCCAGGAATCAAACCAGGATCTCCTGCATTGGCAGGTGGATTCCTTACCATCTGAGCCATCAGGGAAGCCCCGTGATGGAACACTCAGTTATAACCCAAGCCAAGCTAATGAAGCACACACACTCATACACAAACACACAAACACGGTGCTGAGTGAAATAAGCCAGACACAAAAGCAATTTGATATACTACATCTTGATCAAGCCTTTCATCAGTGATTCCATTTCTACCACATTCTACCAGAAAAAAAAAAAAAAACAGATCAGTAGTTGTGAAACGGAGAAGGCAATGGCACCCCACTCCAGTACTTTTGCCTGGAAAATCCCATTGGTGGAGGAGCCTGGTGGGCTGCAGTCCGTGGGGTCGCTAAGAGTCAGACACGACAGAGCGACTTCACTTTCGCTTTTCACTTTCATGCGTTGGAGAAGGAAATGGCAACACACACCAGTGTTCTTGCCTGGAGAATCCCAGAGACAGTGGGCCCCCGTCTATGGGGTCGCACAGAGTTGGACACAACTGAAGTGACTTAGCAGCAGCGGCAGCAGCAGTTGTGAAAGGCTGGGACCACGAAAGGTTTTTCTGCCAAAGCCCATGAGAGGATATTTCAGGGTAAAGGAAACATTCTTTACCTACATTGTGCTTTCAAATCAATTTACTAAAATCCTCCCACCTTGTACTTTTTAAAGAGACCGAATTTTGTGTGCACTAAAATATNGTGACTTAGCAGCAGCGGCAGCAGCAGTTGTGAAAGGCTGGGACCACGAAAGGTTTTTCTGCCAAAGCCCATGAGAGGATATTTCAGGGTAAAGGAAACATTCTTTACCTACATTGTGCTTTCAAATCAATTTACTAAAATCCTCCCACCTTGTACTTTTTAAAGAGACCGAATTTTGTGTGCACTAAAATATCAATAAACTCTGTTTCAGGAAAATCATTTTCGTTGTTATTACTGAAATGCTAGTGTAGACCAAAGTGAAAGTGAAAGTCACTCAGTCATGATCTACACTTTGTGACCCTGTGGGCTATACAGTTCATGGTATTCTCCAGGCCGGAGTGCTGGAGTGGGTAGCCTTTTCCTTCTCCAGGGCATCTTCCTAGCCCAGGGATAGAACCCAGGTCTCCCACATTGCAGCCGGAGTCTTTACCAGGCTGAGCTACCAGGGAAGTCAGCGTAGAGCAATGTGCAGTTGATTAGCTGTATGTAGCATTGGACTTTTGAGTGAAGTGCTTCAAACTCAATTTTCCTAGTAGTACTCATGATTCTTGGGGTTTCTAGGTGATGTAATAGTAAAGAATCTGCCTGCCAGTGCAGCAAACACAAGAGACGTGGATTCGATCCCTGAGTCAGAAAGATCCCCTGGAGAAGTAAATGGCAACCCACTCCAGTATTCTTGCCTGGAGAATCACATGGACAGTGGAACCTGATGGGCTACAGTTCATGGGGCCGCAGAGTCAGACATGACTGAGCATATATAGTATATGTGATAGAATCTATTAATTAATACAAATACATGATTTATTTCACCATTGGTATAATGTTAAGGTTTTTTTTTTATACAAATGAATAAAATTACAATACTGTTAGACTCTGGGCCTGTTGTTTTTTAGTAGCATATGCTTTCTTTTTCATAAAGTATCACAACTTTTATTAAGAGTCTTAAAATCCAATGAAGTTATTAAAAAACACATTACTTTTATCTCTCACATTATCCTTATTTATTGCGATAGATTTTATATTAATCTTCTAAGTGATCATTAATATATTTTAAATTGAAATTGTGATCTATGAATTTGCTTGAAAGTAGATTAGCCAACTCGGTTATATGTTAGTTTATTGAATAAAGCTGGGATACACTATTTTATTTCCATGAAATAACTAGACTAAATCGTCAGTGTCAAGATTTACATGAAAATATAACATTTGAAAGCATGAAACTTTGTGCCAAAAATATTGTTTGAAAGATTTAATGAAATTAATAGAAACTAAATTTTAAAAAAATTTTCTTAAAACATTAGGTTATACATGTGCTTGTAAACAAATGAAAGAATAAAAATCATAATCATCTTGATAAAATGAGATAAGAAAACAGCTTAAGTAACAAATCCTTTTGAAAGTGCAGTGGGTTTTTAATTATTTTTTCAACAGCCAAAGAATAGGATATTGAAACTTCCTCCTATGAGACAGTTGGACTAATTAGGAAAGAAAAGGAATTTAGCTGTGTTTGCATCCTGTGTTAGGAAAGTGGGAGGTATTTGGTTATATAAGTAGAGTGAGTTATCAGTTAATCCACTGGCTCTATGGAATAAGGGACTTCTAAATATTCAGGAGTTTTGGTGCCTAAAGAGTTGGACACAACTGAGCAACAGAACAATAAAAACAACAATAAAATACTTAATAAAGGCATTAAAGAAAAACACATTTTTTTTGATCTTTTATTCCACAAATATCTTGAACATTAATCGTGCAGTGTGTCCCAGGCTCTGGTGGTGTAGCACTGCATGTGAGACACAGCCTCAGTCTCTAGAGACCCCCATACGGTGGCAAAGTTAAGGCAATGGTGAAAGTGTAAGTATGATTATTTAAGGTTGTGGTATTTCCTGTGATGTATGTAATACAAGGAATTTAGGTAAAGATTGACTGGATGAGGATGAAAGGATGACTTCAGCATAGTGAGTCAGAGAAGTTGAAAGCAGGGCTGAGCCCTCTGTGACATGAAACAGCAATGACAGCTTCCAAGCGAAGGTCAAGGAAAGAGCAGGTGCAGAAACTCTTGAGGTAGAGATGAGCTTGGACACTTAGTCAGCCCTGCATCTTAGATGATAAGAAGTACCTTCCATCTTAATGGTTCTTAACATTCTGTAGACCATCAGATGTCTGAGTTCCATAAATTGTCTTAACTGCTCACTCTTCAAGAAGTAGTATTTCTACAATCCTCACTACCATTACACTATCAAAGTGGAAGTTTTCCCTCCCTTTTTGTCTGCTCTCAAAATTAGATATAAAGAAATACTTTTACTTTTATTAAAATTTTAAATGGAAACATTTGAGCTGCAATATTATATTAGTTTCTGGTATATGACATAGTGATTCAATATTTTATAAGTTATACTCCATTTAAAGTCATTACAACATAAGGGCTACAGATTTTGCTGTGTTGTACAATATATAGTTGTTGCCTCTTTATTTTAAGCAGAATGGTTTATATCTCTTAATCTTGTTTATCTTGCTCCTCTCCCTTCCCTGTACCCTCTAGTAACCACTGGTTTGTTCTCCGTATCTGTGAGTCTATTTCTACTTTGTTATATATAATCATTTCTTTTAATTTTTAGATTCCACATGTAAGTGATCACATACAGTGTGCCTGTCTGACTTATTTCACTAAGCATAATACCTTCTAGATCCATCCATGTTGCTACAAATGGCAGAATTTCATTCTTTTTATAGCTGAATAATATTCCATTATACACACACACACACATCTTTATTTATTTAATATTTTTGGACACTTATATTGCTTCCATATCTTGACTCTAGTGTATAATCCTGCTATGAACATTGAGGTGCATGTATCTTTTTGAATAAGTGTTTACACTATTTTCAGTGGAATTGCTAATGAATTATATGATAGTTCTATTTTTAGTTATTTGAGAAACTTCTGTACTATTTTCCATAGTGGCTGCACCAGTTTATATTCACACGAACAATGTAATAGAGTTCCCTTTTGTCCACATCCTTGACAACATTCATTATCTGTTCTTTTGGATGATAGCCATTCTGACAAGTGTGAGGGGACAGGTGGTTTTGATTTGCATTTCCCCGGTGATTAACGATATTGAAAATCTTTTCATGTGTTTGTTGGCCATCTGTATGCCTTCTTTGGAAAAATGTCTGTTTGGGTCTTCTGCCCACGGTTTAATCCAGTTGTTCTTTTGATATTGAGTTGTGTGAACTGTTTATATATTTATATATTACACAAATAATAAAGGACATCAATCCTTTATCAGTCATATTATTTGTAAATATTTTATCCCATTCAGTTGGTTTTATTTTCATTTTGTTGATCATTTCCTTTGTTGTGCAAAAGCTTTTCAGTTTCCTTAGCTGACAGATCAAACAATCTTCTTGCTATGATACATGTCAGAGTGTTCTGCCTATGCTCTCTTTTAGGAGTTTTATGGTCTTTAATCCATTTCGAGTTTATTTTATGGTGTTAGAAAATGTTTTTATTTTATTCTTTCACAAGTAGCTCCAGTTTTCCCAGCCCCACTGACTGAAGAGTTTGTCTTTTTTCCAGTGTATATTCTTGCCTCTTTTGTCCTAGACTAATTGATCATAAATGATGGTTTTATTTCTAGGCTTTCTATTCTGTTTTATTTACCTTTGTGATAGTAGCATGCAGTTTTGATTAGCGAAGCTTTGTAATACAGTCTGAAGTCAGGGAGCATGATACTTTGAGCTTTGTTCTTTTTTTCACAAGATTGTTTCAGTGATTTGGAGTCTTTTGTGGCTCCATATACATTTTACGATTACTTGTTCTAGTTTGGTGAAAAATGTCATAGTGAATTTTAATAGAGATTGAATTAAATCTGTATATTTCTTTGGTGATTATGGAATTTTAAGAATATTAATTCTGCCAATCAGAAAACACAGGATATCTTTCTATTTCTTTGAAGAAATACAGCTTTTGCATTTGTCTGATCATGAAATGATATGTCTGTTGTGAAAATGTTGATGGAAAAATGAGAGGCAGGGCATAATTAAAAAGTTAAAGCTTTGAGGAAAATAATACTGAAATTTCTTGACTAGTCCTAAAGAAAATATAATGAAAAGTATAAAGAGAAAGGGGAAAAAAAATGTGGAAGAATCCCAATTTCTGCAATGAACCACTATTAACACTTGTATGAATTTATTTTTTTCTTTCTAACATTTTCAGAAAACAAACATGCACATACATGCAATTATGTATGTTTGTTAGAAAGAAAATATATATACATATATTTTAGAAAACGCAGAGGAACCAGAGATCAAATTGCCAACATCAGTTGGATCATCGAAAAAGCAAGAGAGTTCCAGAAAAACATCTATTTCTGCTTTATTGACTATGCTAAAGCCTTTGACTGTGTGGATCACAATAAACTGTGGAAAATTCTGAANATATATATATATATACATATGCATATATATATATATATACACACACTTTAAAATGAACAGTGCTTTCTATTCCTTTAATTTCAGTTCGATACATAAGACTTTCTATATATGTATCTATCTATCATCTATACCTGTATCTATACTTATTCCTACCTATTTACTTTGCTCTCATCAAATACTCCTAAAGGTGGGAAAAGCCATGACTAACTTATACTATAGGGTCAATAGTTATCTCGAACTGCTTCTGTGATTAGGTCTAATTTTAAATACTTACTATTCCTTATTTAAAGCATTAAAAATCTACTTGTAAAATACATACATGTATTTATCTACTAATAAAATCAAATATTCCTCTTAGAAGATAGCACTTTAATACCTTATGTCACCCTATCCTCCACCTTTTCCTATTAGCCACTGGCACAAGCCTGCCAACACCCTACTGAGCACACGCTACCATCATTATAAGTAAAGAGACGTAGGGAATGTGTGATATATGGCCTTTATTTTCTTGACCCATATCTTTCTACTTCCCTAGGAAGACTGGATGTTTTCCTTTTCATCCTCACATATATTTCTTTGATGGCATATATCCCTTATTGCATTTATTTGAGTAGCAGAAGTGATTTTCCTATCTAAGAGGCAGGTAAAAAACACATCAAATTTTATAATTTTTTTTCTTTTTGAATAAAATTGACCTGGATCCAAGCCCTTGCTTGAAAGAGTAGAAATTAATTCAGTCTCAGTTGTGCCCTCTCCATCGTAATACAAGTGAAAGTGAAAGTCTCTTAATCACGTCTGACTCTGTGACTCCACGGACTATATAGCCTGCCAGGCTCCTCTAGACCAGAGGAGAATTCTGGTCTAGAATTCATCAGACCAGAATACTGGAATGTGTAGTTGTTCACTTCTCCAGGGGATCTTCCCAACCCAGGGATCGAACTCAGGTCTCCCACATTGCAGGCAGATTCGTTACCATCTGAATCACCAGGGAAGCTGAAGAATACTGGAGTGGGTAGCCAATCCCTTCTCCAGGGGATCTTCTAGACCCAGGAATCAAACCAGGGTCTCCTGCTTTGCAGGCAGATTCTTTACCAGCTGAGCTACCAGGGAGTGGGATCCAGCGATTCTGAGAAAGGTGGGAGGACTTTGCTCATGAGAGTCACTCATCTAATTGCCCATTTCACAGGCCTTCTTGAGCTTATCAGAGATGACTGTTTCCTTGGTCACTCATGTGGACCTGTCAGTCTTTCATTATGTTCTTACTTTATGGTTGTATCACTTCTCACTAAGGTTATCCTCTGCTTGTGAAAGGAATATTGAGTATCATTCACAGAAAGCCCCCAACTCCCAACCCTGTTCCTTTAGGAAGGTAGAAATACAGGGAAAATTCTTTCAACTTAACCTCCATAGTGAAAAAACAAGTTAGCATCACATGTTCATGTGTCCGAGTCACCTACTGCCTAGCTCTGAATTCCTTAAACTAACCTAGTGCTTGACACATACTTGTATGTCAACAAATGTAAATGAATTCATCCATTCATTATTGTTTCTGACTTAGAAACAAAGATGCATATCCTATAATTTCCATGTCTTTCCATCACCTATAATTTAGGAATCCAAGATCCTATTTCTGGCTCTGTTACTTTGTTCCATCTCTATGGAGAGCGGAAAGTAAGCGAAACCATTGAACATCAATATTTTGACTGAGTAGTTTCTCAGAAGAAGAAGGATGTGAGAACCTGAAATAAAGATCAAAATATCTGGTTACCTCTAAAAAAGAAATACCTTATATATGCTGTACTGCAGCTTTCCACATTCTGGAGGAATTGACTGTTGTAAACTATTATGTATTACAAACTAGTGCTATAAACCACCACAAGGCAAGCTGAGTCTTGGTGATGAAATGGCTGGTGAGGAGGAGAAATCAACAGCATATGGACTAGGAGCAATTTTAGTGCTTTGTGTTTGCCCCTTGCCTATAGTGAGAGATAGTTAGCCATCCAAATTAGTGTTTTAGTCTCTGAGAAGATTCACTGATGGTTCTGGGCTCATAGTAATGAGACTCTAGGCATTTGATCTGGAGGTGGAGGGGCATTGCAGCAGGAACTGCAAGTAGTGACAATGATCAGCTTAGTTATTTTTGACATCATAGAAATGTGATTTTGCAGACAGACTGTTTATTAAGAAAATTGTAATTTAATATTCCAGTTAATAATGTTATAAAATTAAAACACTAGATAAAAAATCCTTTAAGTATGTGTATATTCCTTAACTTCTTTATATTTATAGCAGGGCTTCCCAGGTGGTGCTAGTGGTAAAGAATCTTCCTGTCAGTGTAGGAGATGCAAGAGATGTGGGTTCAATCCCTGGGTCAGAAAGATCCCCGGAGTAGGAAATGGCAATCCGCTTCAGTATTCTTGCCTGGACAAATGCCATGGACTGAGGAGCCTGGCAGGTACAGTGCATGAGGTCACAAAAAGTCAGATACAACTGAGCAACTGAGTACACACACATATATAAGCAACCTTTAAGTGGAACATTTCTGTCTGTTTGAGAAGTCCACTGGGCAAAAAACCTTGAAGTGGAAAACAACAGCGAAGTGCTAGAGTCATCTATGTGGGACTTACTACCATGAGAGCAAAATTGATCCTGGGATTTTGTCCTCATTGTCCCTTTCCATCAATGTTAAAATAGGACAATAAATTACAGGAATATAGACTGGAGGAAATTCCTATGAATAAAGAGGTTTAGAGATTCCTTCTTTCATTTACCTGATCCAAGTGTGGGAGCTCACAGTCTGCTTACAGAGGTTGAGAGTGCCTGGAAGGAGGAGACGTCGGCCTCTTGATCCCTGGCAGAAAGTTTGCTGAGCACAGAGAATCTACTGTGTAGTTTGTGGTAACTGAGCTCTTGGGAGACCCTGACATGTGTGGCTAGCAGTCTGGAGGAGTTCTGTAGGATGCAGGTGATGTATGTGATGACAGGGCAAGGAGAGAGCAGACGTTATAGATGGCCAAGCATAGCTTGAGATTGGGACAATCTGGACCCAGATGGCTTGTATGATGGCGTTCTTCCGTGCTGGCAGCCAAAGAAGATTGGGAAAAGAAAGGAACTATTAAACATAAAAAAAGAATTGCAGCAAGCACATAGAATTAGTGAGCAAGCAAGTGATAAAGAAGATGAAATTATGAAAGCAAACAGAATTGTAAGACTCTAGCTGAACATCATTGTTCATTTTATCAGTATAAGAGGATTGGTGTCTTCTTCTAGGATAGAGGAGGGAAGTGAGAAGTTCCTTCACTGGGGGCAGTAGCTGGGTTCTTACAGATTTAAAAAGATTTTTATGTTTTTCATACAGAAATATTTATCCTATGGAACTTTTGTTTTGCTTAAAGTTTTGTGATTTTATTAAAGCCATTGTGTTAATTAGTAGTGTGTTCAACTGCAAAATACAGAAGAGTTGTTAGCTCTAGATGAAAAAGCTAAAGGCATATTTGCAAAACATAATGAGTAGTCTGGCAGCAAGAGTGAAGAGCAGGGGCGTTTAATAATGACCTCGGGGACCTGGGCTTCTCTCATATTTCTGTTCTACCATTTTGGATTTATTGGAATTTATGCTTATGCATGTTGTTTCATGGGCATTGGAAGCTGCCACAACTCCAGGGTCCATGACTGCATTCTAGACTAAAGAATGGGCATTTATAATTGTCAGGCAAAGGAGAAGGGTACTGAAAGTACAAGTTGTATTAACCAGTCTTTAATGCTGGCACATAACCATTCTAACTTCCCTGTTGGCTCAGTGGTAAGGAGNCATTGGAAGCTGCCACAACTCCAGGGTCCATGACTGCATTCTAGACTAAAGAATGGGCATTTATAATTGTCAGGCAAAGGAGAAGGGTACTGAAAGTACAAGTTGTATTAACCAGTCTTTAATGCTGGCACATAACCATTCTAACTTCCCTGTTGGCTCAGTGGTAAGGAGACACAGGTTCAATCCCTGGGTCAGGAAGATTCCCTGGAGAAGGAAATGGCAACCCACTCCAGTATTCTTGCCTGGGAAATTCCATGGACAGAGGAGCATGGCGGGCTACAGTCCAGGTAGTCACAAAGAGTTGGACATGATTGAACGACTAAACAACAACACAACCACCACAACAAGCCATTCTAAGGATAACTATTATATAGGCAATGATTATATAACACAATGTTTAAATTATTAATATTTTTCCTCTCCCAAATATAATAATATGAGAGCTAGTAGTTTTAGATCTTACTTTCTTTTAACCTAATTTAATTTAGATTCAGCCCAGTTTTTCTCACTTCTGGGTCTATGGCTCTGTAAAAAAAATAGTAGGCTGAGTTATATTCAGGCCAAGCAGTTAAATTCTATTGTGTATGCCAACTCTAGTCAGTTCGACAGACTGCCAAGACTGCCATGTAGAAATGATTCTGAGGTTTCCCTGGGCCCTGGCAGGAGAGTGGGCCTTGATATTTGCCATGAGGGAAAATGGGAAAAATGTTTATCGATGGGCTGAATGTGTCTGTTCTTTTCTATAACAACTCTTATAGAAGGGAAGGCCAAATGGACAGTCAGTGAAACCGATTTCTTTAAGATTAGGGAATTTAACTAGTCTATGGGATCTTGTAAATTGTATATTATGACTAAGTAAAGTGCAAATGAGTGAAATTTGCATGTTACATATGTCATAAGTTAATCCATCATTCTCATACCTAGTTATTGATTGGAACAAAGCTCTATGCCCAGAATACAACTTTCAATTTACCTACCCAAATGTAGTTTTGCTCAAAATTATCTGTTCATCTAAATGAACATTCATATTCCCTTGTATTAATCTACTTGGGCTTTGTTATTATTCCGTCATCAAGTCGTGCCTGACTCTTTGTGACCCCATGAACTTCAGCACTCCAGGTTTTCCTGTCCCTCACTATCTCCTGGAGTCTGCTCAAGTTCATGTCCATTGAATTGGTAATGCCACTCAACCATCTCATCCTCTGTTGCCCCCTTCTCCTCCTGCCCTCAATCTTTCCCATAATCAGGATCTTTTCCAATGAATTGGCTCTTTGTATCTGGTGGCTGAAGTATTGGAACTTCAGCTTCGGCATCAGCCCTTCCAAAGAGTATATTCAGGGTTGATTTCCTTTAAGCTTGACTGGTTTGATATCCTTGTTTTCCCAGGGTCTCTCAAGAGTCTTCTCCAGCGCAACTACTTGGGCTACCAAAACAAAATATCACAGACTGTAGGCTTTCAAAAAGGGAAATTGATTTTCTCATAGTCCTGGAGGCTGGAAAGTCTAAGATCAGGATGCTGGCAAGTTTCATTCTGAGAACTCCTATCTTGTCTTGCAGACAGCATTCACCTTGCTGTATACATGTTCAGAGACAAGAGTGAGAGCAAAATGTCTTGTGTCTCTTCTTAGAAGGACTCTAATCCTACCATGCCACAGATCCACCCTTATGACCTCATCTAACCTTAATTGCCTCCTTATAGGCTCTATCTTTAAATAATCACATTAGGGATTAGGACTTTAACATATGAATTTTAGGGGGCAAAATTATGTCCATAACATCCCTGTAAGATATAATGACAAGGAAGTTGTAATCCTAAACAGAAACTGTATTTTTTATTCTAGGTTCAACAAAATACCTTTTGTAGTAATCTCTATCATAAGTCATGATATCCTCTATCCAACAGGTGTTCAAAGTCTTTAGAAAGATTTGTGAAGAAACAAAAAGCAACACAAATACACTTCTCATTACAGTCTTATTTTTGGCCAGAATTCATCTTGAGAGGTCACCCAGAATGATAAATATCAGTATTTCAGAGGTTAAGTTATTTTCCTCCATATAAACATTAGTCAGTTTTATGATTTTTAGTTCTTGTTTTAATTAGATATCAGAGAATATTGAAAAATTTCCTCTAACGAGCTTTTTTTCCCCCTTCTTCAATGAGAGATGACTTAAGTAATAGGGCTTGCCAAGTACATATCAGGTCTTGATTAAGGAAATAGTTCTGGGCTATTTAATATAATATTTAAAACTGAAGATATAAGGAATCCACATTGATAAACTGATCACTATGATTTAATAGAAAAAATATTGAACTAGAAATTTAGGAGAAAATGTCTCTGGTCTTGTGGGATAAATTCTAAGAACACCTAGTGTAAAACCAACAAGAGCCTTGGATTGGAAGGCAGAAGATCTGAGTTTGAATATATTATCGCTTCACTTCTCTGAGTCTCAATTTCTTTGTCCGTGAAATAGGACAACCTATTTCTGCCTAAAAGTATGGGTATATGAGTATGGATATATTTAGAACTAAGTCAGCCATATTATTGATATGAAATAAATTTGTATGAGGTATGTCCTATGTAAGCAAGTATGTAGTGAACTAATAATTGTAGTGCCAACAAACTTTTGATTTTTGATCAAATGAATAGACACTAAAGAAAGTTTGTTGAATGGCTAAGAGAGTGTGTCATAGACAAGTGACTTACCACTTTATTTCTTTTCTTCTCATATTCAGAGTTTGCCCTATGTTATCTTCCAGCTGTTTTTATTTAAAATATTTTGAATCAGAATAGGATTCAAATTTATAGTTCTTAAGAGTTGTATGAGGGATCAGCAGTGAAAAATTTACCTTAGGCAGGGCAAGGTTTGTGCAATGGATAAGCCACTAACATTCCAAAAGCATGGAAATGATCTTTTCCTTTCAGATTTCTTTTGTCAAAAGTTACAGAATTAGGGTATATTTGTTGAAAATGTGAACAAATCCAGCCCTTATAAAAATTTTAAGAATAAAAGAGAGTCTTTCTTTCCACCATTTTTATCTTCCGTCATATCCTGTTTTCTAGGACAAAAGTTTAAGGCATATATTTTCATCTCTCTCTCTCATATTCAAATGAAAGGATACACGGGTAGAATATTTTTAGTGAATTATACCATAGTAAGTGCATTTATGATTTATAAAGAGAGTAATAGAAAGTCCCCAAAGAATAACTCTTCATTATACAACTTGTCATACTATAAAACCAAAGTCCCAGTGTTTGGGATTGTGCCTGGTGAATCAGTGCCCAGAATGGCTCATCCTGGCACCCTATATCTCACAGATGACAACATTATCTACATCCATCCTGAGTTGGCTTAACGATAATCAGATGATGTTGCTTCCTCTTTTTTAAACACAAATCTGACTTGAGAGTCCCTTGGACTGCAAGGAGATCCAACCAGTCCATTCTAAAGGAGATCAGTTCATTGGAAGGACTAATGTTGAAGCTGAAACTCCGATACTTTGACCACCTGATGTGAAGAGCTAACTCATTTGAAAAGACACTGATGCTGGGAAAGACTGAAGGCAGGAGGAGAAGGGGATGACAGAGGATGAGATGGTTAGATGGCATCACCAACTCAACAGACATGAGTTTGGGTAAACTCTGGGAGTTGGTGATGGACAGGGAGGCCTGGAGTGCTGCAGTTCATGGGGTTGCAAAGAGTTGGAGCAACTGAGCAACTGAACTGAGATGACTTTAAATAATAAAGTTGTTCAACTGTCAATAAGATAGGGTAGATGCCCCTTGGATTGGGTATTTGGCATAATTACTAAAACAGAGTTGAGGGGGATTCCTTGACAGTCAGTGGTTAAGATTTCATGCTCATGTTGCCAAGGGCCAAGTTTGGTCCCTGGTCGGAGAACTAAGACCCTACAAAGTGTGTGACCAAAAATAAAAAATAAAGTAACACTTTTAAAAAGGAGCTGCGATCTATAAATGTAGATTTTACTTTTGGGGGGAAATTTAGACTTTAATCAATGAAAAAAATCCAGTATGTTTCATTATTTTAACACATTTTGCTTTTTTGTAGAGGTCTATTTCCTGCTTTTGTAAGTACAGCTACAGTTTGCTTAAATCATAGCACTTTTAGACGTTTATGTCCCAACATTATCTGAAGCTGGGCTTCCCAGGTGGCCCTAGTGGCAAAGAGTCCACCTGCCAATGCAGGAGACAGAAGAGATGTGGGTTGGATCCCTGGGTTGAGAAGATCCCCCGGAGGAGGGCAGGGCACCCCACTCCAGTATTCTTGCCTGGAGAATCCCATGCACAGAGGAGCTCAGTGGGCTACAGTCCATAGGGTAACGAAGAGTCAGACGCAACCAAAATAACTTAGCACACATGCATTATCAGAAGCTGGGGTGGCAAAGCTTTTAGAGTTTTCAATATGAAATTTTGTGTCTCCTACTCCTGTTTCTGTTTGCCTTTGGTCATAGAGGCCTTCACACTTTGCTGCTGGTCGTTGAGATTGAAACTGGAGACCTGGGACATGGCTATACAGCTTGTATCTTCCTCAAAGGTTCACTTCTAAACATCTTTAATCATCATTTCTCTTGACCTTGCTGCTGCTAAGTCGCTTCAGTCGTGTCCGACTCTGTGCGACCCCATAGACAGTAGCCCACCAGGCTCCTCCATCCATGGGATTTTCCCGGCAAGAGTACTGGAGTGGGGTGCCATTGCCTTCTCCGTGTTCTAAAAATTATGTAATTTTGAGATTTGAAATCCTCCACAACATTGTTTGTATCTGGATGTGGCACAAGCTTTTTAAGTTCTGGTTTTACCTCTAAATTCATCACTGTGGATCCACATTGCTTATTTCTATCAAGAATGTTGCCAGTTTCTATAGATAGCTGAAACATGGTAATTCTTTGCAAGGGTAGGAAAAGGGCAAATGAAGACCAGTTCCTGACATATTCATCCAGGTCATCCTGCACAGAAGTGTATAACCTCACTGGAGCTTATGCCTCCAATTCCCATAACACGGGTTCATTCTGAGTACCTCCCTTGGTCCAAGGATTGTATAATATAAAAGCGCTCTAGCTTCTGTAAAAGAGAAAGCAGAGGAGTGATATATTCTTAACAAGCTCAGTTTTGGAAAAAGAGGAGTAGCAAAAAGGGAAAAGGGAGGACAGACTATATCCACATAGATAGTGGCAGCCTCTATCCAGTTTTGGAAAAGACAGGGCTGATATTCAGCCAGTATGCATTATCATGAGTTTCCCAATATTGAAATACTTCTCTACTTGAAGGACCTTTTCCTGTGGCTTTGCCTCTGGTGATTGCATCTGTCTGGACAGGAAGAGGTCCTGGGGCAAAGAGAACACCTAGCTAGTGTTAAACAAAAGGAAGAGACATTAAACCCATTGTTCAGTTTTTTGACTATTTTCTTCTTGAAAGGGGAAAAACGTTCCAGTACCTAGGCTGAGAGGAATGGGACAAGCGGATGTAAAGAAAGAGTAAGAGTAGGTGCTTGTTAGTTATCCACTTAAAACATAACAGTATGTACATGCCCATTCCAGATTGCCAGACTATCGCTTCATTCCATCTTTCCAACAAGTACCTTCTCTATGGCACAGGGAACTCTGCTCAATGTTGTGTAGTAGCCTGGAGGGGAGGGGAGTTTGGGGGAGAATGGATGCATGTTTATATACAGCTGAATTCCTTCACTGTTCACCTGAAATGAAGCATTGTTCACCTGTTCACAGCATTGTTAATCAGTTATAACCTAATACAAAATCAAATGTTAAAAAGAAAAGGAAGAGAAAACCCCAAGGACTGAGAGCAGGGGCAGGACAAACTGCTACTGCTGAATACATCAGGGTTGCAGAGGCTTCTCTGTGCTGGAAGCAGTGTGGAAATTAAGCTTTGTGGGTTAAAGTGCTCTGAAACATTCAACCAAAGCTCCCTCTGCAGTTAGTTTCTCTGTCCTTGTTAGATAAATTCCAGACACAGACCACAACCACATCTGTTCTAAAATTTTGTAATCCAACAACAATACTAGTTGAGTAGCTACATTTCTCAACCAGGGCTTATTTATTGGTAGCAGATTTTCAAGTTAAAAGCACCATTATTTGCTGTCTCAAAAAGCCAAAAGACAGCTGAGACAAACTGCAGGATACCTGCCAAAGTGACTGGTGTAGCACTTCAACCAGGTGGGCTGGCATTCAAGCAAAACCATTCAGGGAAGTCTTAGAGTTTTTCACTCTGTGGTCTTGTGATTGTCTTCTTCCTGCAGCTTACCTGCTTTTTGGGGTCACATCTCAGTCTCAAGGGCCCCTGTAAGACATTCACTGATGCTTTCATTCAACCAACTAGATTCATCTATCATATGTCAGCACCAAACAATGGTGAGGAGTCGGTGATGCTGGGAAATTCACTCGATTTGCTACCCACTGATAAAAAACCTGAATAATGGAGAAGGTTTTGGTGCCAAACAGAACTGGATTTCAATACTTTCTCCAGAGTTTTTTAGCAGCTCTGATGTTTACAAATCCTCAGGCACATTAACCTCTCAGAGTCTCTAATTATTCATTTGTGAAATGAGGGCAGTTTTACTTGGCAGATCTTGCATGGTTCCTATAAGTCACATGTACAAAGTGCTGTATGTACTGGGAGATTCATAGTCGTGACACCATGGAAGTTTATTTCACTTTCTGCTGTCTTCTAATCAATAAGGAGTCCACATCTGGATATGAAATGACATGAAGGATAGATTCATCAACTTTAAAGTTATGTATTTTGGCCAGAGAGAAATTCAAAGACTTGAAACAATTTTTTTTTAACTCCTGTAAGATCTCAATTACCCTGCCATTTGAACAAATTTCTATGGAGGTGAGAGTAGGCTGGCAAACATGGAAGTGAAGCAAAGAAAAACCAATGGTCTGGGTATTTTGCCAGAGAGAGAGAGCAAGAGAGAAAGTGTCTTCTAGACTTTGCCTTTCTTCTTTAGTGTTATTTAATCCTTGTACCTTATTGGAGTTCTTGGGTAGACATTCATTATTGATATCAGGGCTGTTTTTATTCTGCCATTCCCAGTGACACAGAACAACTGAAAATCTGATCACAATATGCTGATTTAAGTCCGCTTAATGTTCCCCATCTCCTTGGCCCCATAAATACAGAATCAGTGTGTTTTGAGGTTTACTTTGGAGCCTCATCATCTTCTATGTCTTTAGGTGTAAAAAAGGTGAATTGCAGACTCTGTATCATTCTGCAGACTTGTCTGGTGAACCAAAGATAGTGAAGAGATTTGCCTGGAATCTAAGACCCCTCTTATCCCTGGCTGGGTAGGGGTAGAGATTTTAATCACTGTTTCATTGACCTTAAGTGCCACATCTTCTTGTGGATGAAGATCAAGCTTTCATTTTTTAATTTTATTAATTTTTTTAATTGGAAGATAGTTGCTTTACATCGTTGTGTTAAGGTTCTACTGCACAGCAAAGTGAATCAGCTATATGTATACATTTATCCCCTTTTTGGATTTCCTTCCCATTTAGGTCACCACAGAGCATTGAGTAGAGTTCTCCCAGTTATATAGTAGGTTCTCATTAGTTATCTATTTTATACACAGTATCAAGAGTGTATATGTGTCAATCTCAACCTCCCAATTCATCCCACCCCCGCTTTCCCTCTTGGTATCCACACCTTTGTTCTCTACCCCTGTGTCTGTATTTCTGTTTCGTAAATAAGATCATTTTTAGCTGATACCAGTAACAACTGTCCAAAGTCTTATGCCTTTGTGTGTGTGGGTGCATGTAAAATTCTTATGTTTGAGAAGGCCCCATCATATCAGAACTGTATTTTAAAAGATAATTTTACATTTACTAGGATTTGAGTCCCTATAAACCAGGAGTCAGAGCCACATCCCAAATGATTCCCTTGCTATTTTCAAGTACATTGAACACAATGCTTTAGAAGGAGCTTTCAAAAACAATAAACACTAGTCTGTAATGGGGGTTACATTGTTTCTGACATTTCAGCCATATCCTGATGAAAATACTTTACTACCTGATATTACTTGAGTTGCTAGCACAGCTACTTCCTCCATTCTTCCCAGTGTTTTCCTCTTTCGGATTTCTCATTGATTTGACACTTTTTCTTAGCTTTTTGCTGGTTGACTGCTCCAGTCTTTAAGCTCCTTCTAAAAAAAAAATCTAGAACTTAGTTGGTTATATCTTTCCCTTTCACCCTTACCTTTTGCTTTTCTTCTTTCCTCAGCTATTTGAAAAGCCTCCTCAAACAACCACTTTGCCTTCTTGCATTTCTTTTTCTTTGGGATGGTTTTGGTCACTGCCTCATGTACAATGTTATGAGCCTCTATCCATAGTCCTTCAGGCACACTGTCTACCAGATCTAAACCCTTGAATCTATTCATCACCTTCACTGTATAACTATAGGGATTTGATTAAGGTCGCAACTGAATGGCCTAGAGGTTTTCCCTACTTTCTTCAGTTTAAGCCTGAAGTTTGCAATAAGGAGCTGATGATCTGAGCCATAGTCAGCTCCCAGTCTTGTTTCTGCTGACTGTATAGAGCTTCTCCATCTTTGGCTGCAAAGAATATAATCAGTCTGATTTTGGTATTGACCATCTGGTGATGTCCATGTGAAGAGTTGTTGGAAAGTGGTGTTGGAAAAAGGTGTTTATCCAGGAAGATGGCTTTTTCCCTTTTAACCACTTTTACCTTCTGTTTCTGAATTACAACAGGTAGCTAGAAATTTCTGCGAATTTTTTTTTTTTTTCTATAGAGTTCCTCCTCTGGGGTCCTTGTGTGCTTTCACTATCTCACACTAACATCAGTTGGTGGAGGGGTGGTGAGGGGAGGCTCTTAAAAAGAAAACTTTTACATAGATCTCATCTTAGGCCAACTGAATAAGAAGTTTTGGATAAGGGACTTTCCAGATGATGTTAACATTTAGCCAGTTGACAACAAGTGGGTCATACGTTCAGTTTTTAATTTAACAATGTTTTTGAAGACCTTGTAATGTGTTATCAGTGTATCTGAATCCAGTTTTTCAATGAAAGTGGTCACTACATTTTAGGTCCAAATTACAGATCTCTGATGTGGTTTCTCATATTGTCAACTGTGAACGTATATCTCTGTTCTCTCTGCAGAGTACTGGGCTTCACCCACTGCTCTTGGTCTATGCTCTGCCTACTCTCACACACACTCCTCAGCTGCCCTTCATCATGACCAAGGTAGGGATACATCAGTGAGCACCTTTGTCCTCACATAAGGTCACAGAGTTGCGAGTAATGAAGACCTAATTGAAATTGATAAAACAATATTGACCAATTAAAGAAAATCTTATGAAATCAAAATAAAGAAGTGTCATTGGGCCTTACAGGGTCCCAGAATCAGAAACTGGAGAACTGGGAACCATTTTATCCCCCTGTGTTTCTCTGCATATCCTCTGCTTCCGGTCACATTTTCTTGGGCTTGACAAGTCTCAGCCAGATATGGCTGCCCTAGCCCTAATCCCTACTGTTCAGTTTTTCTGCTTCAAGTTCCCAGCAGACAGTGACTATATTTCCTACTTTCCAGTATAAATCCCATAAAGAGAAGTGTGTTTTGTTTGTGTGTCTACCTCTAGCCTCTTTAGCTATAATGAGGGGGCATGGGCACCTGGGTTTTTTTGTCCTTATTAGAAGCTTATGAGGACAAATTTTCTGAGGAGTGAAAATTGGAAGGCAAAGATGGCTGTTTCTAGAAAACTTTTGCACACACACACACACACGCACGCACACACCATGTCCATTATAATATCCTTTCATAAAACCTGCCATGTAGGTTGGGAAACTGAGGTTGAGGATCCGGTATGGCACAGAAACAGTGGCTTTGGCCTTCAGGGGAGAGGACAAGAGACACAGGCTCTTAAACTGACTTTGTACTCATTGCTGTATCATTTCAGGCTTCACCCTAACTAGTTGCCTTACTGTCTTTAAATTTCAACTTTCTCATCTATAAACTAGGGGGCTGGATGAGTAGTAGGTTACGCACTTACATAACACCTGACGTTACCAAAAAAAGAAACCTGAATGAGCCCCATATCTACTTTGCTCCTTACCTTAAACCAGTGATTCTTCTGTTTAACATATATTTTTAAATTATTTAGCTGGCTATACTGGATCTTAGCTGCAACATGCAGGATCTTCATTTTGTGTTGCAGCATGAAGGATCTTTTTGAGGCATGTGGGACCTACTTCTCTCACCAGGGATTGAACCTGGGTTCCCTGTTTTGGGAGTGTGGAGTTTTAGCCACTGGACCACTGGGGAAGTTCCTAAACTAGTGGCTGTTAAACATTTTGGTTGAAGAACAAAACTCTTTAATCTTAACTTTTTTTTTAACTTGGGAAGCCAAAGAACAATTATTTATTGTTTATAAGGTATATATATATATATTCTTATATCTATTGATGTTGATTAATTGGAAATTAAAACTGTTGATATTAAAAAAGTGATATTTGTTAATTTGCTGAAGAGTCAAAATACATACCATTATGTATTAATGTAAGTAGCATAATTTTATGAAGTTACTGTAATTAAAAATAGTTCTTCATTTATTGGGTGGATTTTCTGGAGGCAGCAAAATGAAATTCATGTATTCAGTCTGATATCTTTCTCTGTGTTTGCTCTTCTTTATTTTGAAGGGGGACCTGAAAGGTCTTAAGCATCTAAATCAGTAGTATGGACGTTTCAGGCCACCAGTGAAAATGGAGTAAAAACCTGAAGCTCTGGTGACCTTTAACCCATGCCACACAGGGTGCTGGTCCTCTACGAAGATGGCCTTGGTACTTACTCATCCAAAACCACTCTGGAATTACTGCTATGACCTTTTCAACCGGACCCTTATTCCTCTATTATATCTATTTCCCCCCTATTTTGACAAACAGTTCTCCATTTCATTTTACTTCATAGCCAAAGTATTGGACTATTCATTTTCTTTTCCTGTTTTTTTTTTTAACTGCAGTATAATCGACTTAGAATATTAGTTTCAGGTGTATGATGTAGTGATTTGATATCAACAACTCAATGATAAAACGGGCAGAGGACCTGAATAATAGGCATTTCTCTAGTGTATCTTTTTAATATACTTTTTATGGGAGGATAATTGCTTTACAATACTGTGTTGGTTTCTGCCACACATCAATATGAATCAGCCACAGGAATACATATGTTTCCACCCTCCTGAACCACCACTTCTATCTCCCATCCCATCCTACCTTCTTCCTTGTTTATCATTGGTCCACTTGTGCTCAGTTCTTCTCTGGAGCTCTTTCAACCTTTTGTTACTCTTCTCTAGCCCGGATCCTCGCCTCATTTATTCTCAGCAGAATATGCCAACTCCTGTTTAGCACAGTATATGTTCCTGTACTCAAATGCCCATCTTGATACAGAGAAAGACTTGCAACTGACTTCACATGAGTCTCTTTCTTTCTAATCTCATTGGAGATAGAAAGCTCTTCCTCATATAGAATGATCTTGCCACCAGTAATCTTCACCTCATCCCCTCAGATTTCCTCTGAAAATTGCAGCATTGGTGTTTCCTGTTTCTTTGGACTTCCCTACCTGATGAACTCTTCATGTTTCAGCTTTTATGACTCAACTTAGGTGGCACGTTCTCCTAGAAGGTTTTTTTGTCCACACAACCTTAGAGGTAGTTGCATCATGTTTGACAGTACCATTTGACCTTGTCTTCCCCACATTTGAAGGTGAGTTCAATGAAGAGGATTGCTGTTTCTCACTTTTGAACTGTTAGTGCCTAGCATATTGTTAGACCATATTAGGTACACATCTTCTCCATCAATCAATGAATGTTTTAACTATTGTGTTGGAAACCGTTAGAGTTCAAGCAGTCCTTGTATAAAAATTTCTCACTGGGAAACATTCTAGGATATTTTTATGACAAAAAAGGAGCTAACAGTAATTTTGAGCCAGCTTAACACCTAATTACAATAAACTTTTATAGAATAAAAGCAAGAATCCTATAGAAGAACTTGTGGGTTTTTTTTTTTTTTTTTTTTTTTTTGCAAAATTTAGAATAAAACGCAGCTTCTTTGGTGTTGCTGCACCCTTTTAGCTATTACTCAGACACTGTATTTTGCTTAAATTTTCTAATAAGCTCAGTACCACATCTGCTGTTTGGTTCCTATGCTGACTCATATCTGATATATTTGTTAGGAGAAGAGGATAGAAAGATTTAGTAATATTTTTAGAGAAAAGAAAAATTTAGTAGTTATAGACTCCATGGTTTAATAGTAATAATTTTTATTTATATGGTGCTATTACCTTGTCCACATACATATTTCTCTTTATAGCTGAGTTTCATAAGAATGGTTTATATTCTCCATGTCTATTTTCTCAACTTTTATTCGCCTTTTGACCCACTGAAATCTCATATCTTGTTTATCATTTCACAAAAGTGCTCTGAGCCAAGTTAAATGTGACTTATTTGTTGCTAAACTTAATGAACAGATTTTATTTTATTGTTAATTAAATAGCAGTCAATTATCAATCTTCCGTGTACATAGTCTTCAGTGAAGTATTTATTCATGGGGTACGAGGAATTTTGAGTTGCAGTTATTATCCCTCAAAGAACTTATGGGCAAATTAATGACATAAAAATAATACAGAACTAAGTTACTGAAAAAAATCAGAATGTAGATTAATATCATAAAAGTGGTAAAAATAAAATGAGAGGAGGAAGAGCTCAGCTTTATTTGGGCAAATCAGGAAAAAAAAAAACTAGAGGAACGAGGGCTTCTTAAATAATCATGGAATGATATGTAATGATTAGGAATGGCAGGAAGGGGAAAACATCAGCATTTTCCCAATCTTTTTACAGAAGTTCAAGCTTAGTCATTTTAACTTTGATTTTAGGATCCTCCTGGAGTGGCACACTGGCCAGGATGGAAGAGGAGTTTTCATTTGGATTCTGTAATTGTACTTCCCAAAGATTATGAGCATTTAACTTGTTTGAGACTTCTGCTTGGATTTATTATGAAAGACTTGTTTTCTAAACAATAATTTTGTTGAACTAGAACAAAATCCATGTGACCACTTTGTTCTCTTACATAATAGGCAAAACACTGAAACACAGCTGTGATGGCATCTCTTTCTTGCTACGAACATAGAAGTTAGTCACCTGTGCTGAATATCTGTTTACTGTCTGTTTACAGTCTGAGAGAAAGGATACTCCTGGAAATGCATGGCTCCACCCTATTTTGTTGGAAGTGTGAGACATACAGTGGGGTCCAGGTCTGAATGTTTGTCAAAGCTCTCTATATAATAATAATGACTGCTTTATTGTGTCCATTGATTATCTGTCTTAAATGTGAACTCTTTGCAGGTCATACAAGTTGGGATAGCGCTCGGAACAGGAAGGATTGAGAAAAAGGACAAATGAGTGACCAGGGAGCTGTAGTCAAACTTCAGATAGTCAGGTCCTGGAACTTTAGAATAGTAGTGCGGCTTGGGGGACTACTGTCACTAATAGCTGAACTGGATGAGGAAGTCTGTTTCTGGGTGTCCGGGGAACTATAATACAGGGAGTTTTATGTATGCATCTCTGTCTTTACAGTGATTTGTGACTTTGGTCGTGGAGAGAATTTATTGAAGACATTTGTCAGCAATTGAGAAGCAGAAATTGTTACACTTACATGAGGAGTTACCTCCAGTGTTTATTTCTATGTATTCTATTTATTCAGGGAAGCATCTGTATATAGAACTGGACATTTCTATGGTACTTTTGGGGTCCCTATTTGCTGAATTATTTCAACAAGAGAACTAAGGGTGAGGAGAGCTACAGAAATCTCTCATGACGGAATCGTGGCTATTTATTTTGGTATTCTATAAATTTAGGGTTTGGATCATATTTTCAGCTGGCAGTTTTGCAAAGAGAATTATTCTACAAAATATAAATGTCATCATTGAAAATGAAAGCAAAGGACTGAATAACATTAGCAGAGATAATGTTAGGTCTTTTCATTGGTGTGGAACTCTACTTTGGGTAAGAAATAGTTTCTGAGATGTTCATGTTTTTTTTGGTTGATGAAGGATGGGGGCTGAAAGCTGTCAAGAATGTAAGTCAGGCTGATATTTGTATTATGTACTTGAATGGCATCAACAACAAAATGGACTTGAGTTTGAGCAAACTCCAGGAGATAGTGAAGGACAGAGAAGCCTGGCATGCTGCAGTCCATGTGGTCCCAAATGGTCAGATGTGACTGACTAAATGAACAACAAAAACAGTGACTGTTGTGATGGTTCTTATTGGATAGGGGAATGGGGAGTCAGCTTGAGAGATTCAGTGGCATAGACTCAATAATCTCACTTAAGAGTTCTAATCTCTCCTCACATCCATCTGGCTTTAGGCAATACCTCCTGTCCTGAATGAGAGCAATAAAATCCTTCATTATTTAAATTGGAAGACATGAATATATCAAAAATGTAAGGCAAGTGATTCTCAGATGAGACTGATATACATATATGACTTTTTAAATTACCACCTTCATAATTTCTTCAACATATTGTTTAGTTGTAATATGATATGACATGATTCTGGACAGGTAGATTGTGGACATATGGGGGCTTCCCTGGTACTCAGATGGTAAAGAATCCGCCTGCAATGCAGAAGACCTAGTTCAATCCCTGGGGTGGGAAGGCCCCCTGGAGAAGGAAATGGCTGCCCACTCCAGTATTCTTGCCAAGAGAATTCCATGAACAGAGGAGCCTGGCAGGCCACAGGCCATGGGGTGGCAAAAGAGTCGGACAACACTGAGCAACTAATACTTTCACAGTCATATAGTAGTTGGCCATCTAAAATAAAAGTAAAGTTTAGATATTTATGTTACTTTCCCCCATAAATTTGCATTTTATTGCTACTTGGGAGTTCATAGTACTATCATTGGGCTCTTTCAAGCAGTTCTTGAAATGACTCCTATTGAAAGAATAAAAATTGTGAGTTTCACATACTGTTCTATGAGTGGACTTACCATGCTTAGAAGAATAAAAACTGTCTTTTACTGGTATAGCATAGTGGATGAGTATGCGTTTCTGGAATATAGTCAGACCTACCTCCTCTGCCACTGACCAACGTCCCTGGCCTTTGTAGTTATCTACTAACATGAGGAAAATCAAACCACTTACCTCACATTCAACTGTGGTATTTTCCTGCGAACAAAGACTATTATAGATCTGTGCCCTCCTGCTGCTGCTGCTAAGTGACTTCAGTCATGTCCGACTCTGTGTGACCCCATAGACGGCAGCCCACCAAGCTCCTCCATCCCTGGGATTCTCCAGGCAAGAACACTGGAGTGGGTTGCCATTTCCTTCTCCAATGCATGAAAGTGAAAAGTGAAGTCGCTCAGTCGTGTCCTACTCCCAGCGATCCCATGGACTGCAGCCCACCAGGCTCTTCCGTCCATGGGATCCTCCAGGCAAGAGTGCTGGAGTGGGGTGCCATCGCCTTCTCCTGAAAAACCAGGGAAAAGATTCTGTGAAAGCTCTGTTGATAGCCGGATGTGCAGGATAAGGAAGTTCTGTCTTGTATCTACATCATCTCTTCCACGTGCAGAGATGCCATAGGCAGCAGAACCTTAAATATGAACGGGCTGGCATCTTGAGACCAGCTGTACGGGTTCTGAGTGTGGAAGAAAGAGCAGTGAAACAGCTTGCGGTTTGTCATTAGGGTTGTTCACTTCTGATCCCTCTTTTCTTCAGGCATATAGTGGAAGCTGACTTCCTTATTATCTAAACTTCAGTGTGAAGTGGACTGGCTTTGGCCACCTTAATGCAAGAAATAATATGTGCTATTCATTATTAGGCAGAAGTTTGAGTGAAAGCATGATTTGCCATGTTTTCTTCCTTCTGCCCTGTTGATTGTGGAATTTCACACCAAGATGACTCTCCATCACCCTGAATTATCTTAATTTGGAAAGAACCTTCTTGCCAATCTTCTATTGACATACAGCATCACGAGAAATTAGCCTTCATTATTTTAAGCCCCTAAAATTTTGAGATTATTTATTAATGCAGTATAACCTTGCCTATCTTGACTGATTCTTTGGTTTCTAGAAAAGATCAATTCTTAAAGGGAGAATAGGGCACTGACATCAACCTGAATGAATTTAGGAAACAATCTGAAGTTGAGCAAATATAAGAAACAGATTACATTTGTGAAGAGAGAAGAAGCAAGCTGAAATTAGGTAACCTTACATTCCAGGCCAATGAAGCCGATGATTTGACATTGCATTCCAATTCTAGCAAGCAATGCAAATCAGTCTGTAGACAGGTAAGCAGAACTCTGGGACAAAACAGAGTGGGTGTTAAAATGAGGAGGTGATTTCCTTTATGGTTATTTAGAAACTTGGATTTTCTGTGAAAAATGAAAGTGAAAGTATTAGTCGCTCAGTCATGTCTGACTCTTGCAACCTCATGGACTATAGCCTGTCAGGCTCTTCTGTCCATGGAATTCTCCCAGAAAGACTACTGGAGTGGGTAGCCATTCTCTTCTCCAGGGAATCTTCCTGACCCAGGGATTGAACTGGGTTTCCTGCATTGCAGGTAGATTCTTTACTGTCTGAGCCCCCAGGGAAGCCCCTGTAGTGAAATCCAAATATCAAAGAAACAGTTTAACATACTTTTGGATACCATTCTCATTGATAAAGACTTGGTATTGCCTGTTTTCAATTAGTGGATCATCACTGTGATGAGCTGGTTAGGAATAGATATAACAGGATATGAACCAAACAGAGAGAAGGCAGTGAAATATACTTGATAGTATGATAATGCTTTTGCTAAAGGGATATTAGCCTTAGGTCACTTTTAGATTTCTGTTTCCCAGATCAAACAATAGCTGTTCAAGGACTATCATGGGTTATATTCTCTAAAATTTGTAGCCATATTCATTATTATTTGGTGAGGAGGCTGGAAGGGATTCACTTCTACTTTTCCATGAATGGTGGAATCTGAAATAGCATATTTTTATATGATCATTGCTAGTGTTAAATTTGAAAGTGGCCTTTTGGATTAAATTTCCTCAAGTTTCTAGCTCATTATGATTCACTATGCAGTGTTTTCTGAATAGATCTAAACATTAAAAAAAATCATTCCATGTGAAAAACTTATGAAACTTTATAGCTGTTTTCATGCTGAACTTATTTAACTATATATATACCAATTAGAATAATTACATATACATTTTTGTCTTTATTAATCAGTACTAATAATTTTCTAGCACTTGACTAAATTTTAAAAAATCTCTATTTTTTTCTGGTAGTAATTCCAATTGAACATGTTAATATAGAAGATTTCATAGGATTGTTAAAAATCTATACATATAAAATAGAAATTTTAAAAAATTATAATAGTTCCAAATAGGAAAAAGAGTACGTCAAGGCTGTATATTGTCACCCTGCTTATTTAACTTATATGCAGAGTACATTATGAGAAATGCTGGACTGGAGGAATCACAAGCTGGAATCAAGATTGCTGGAAGAAATATCAATAACCTCAGATATACAGATGACACCACCCTTATGGCAGAAAGTGAAGAGGAACTAAAAAGTCGTGAAAAAGTTGGCTTAAAGCTCAACATTCAGAAAACGAAGATCATGGCATATGGTCCCATCACTTCATGGGAAATAGATGGGGAAACAGTGAAAAGAGTGTCAGACTTTATTTTGGAGGGCTCCAAAATCACTGCAGATGGTGACTGCAGCCATGAAATTAAAAGACGCTTACTCCTTGGAAGAAAAGTTATGACCAACCTAGATAGCATATTCAAAAGCAGAGACATTACTTTGCCGAC
>SJYA01000295.1:138713-187418 GCA_006410615.1 Neotragus moschatus | reverse complement strand
TTAAAGCTCAACATTCAGAAAACGAAGATCATGGCATATGGTCCCATCACTTCATGGGAAATAGATGGGGAAACAGTGAAAAGAGTGTCAGACTTTATTTTGGAGGGCTCCAAAATCACTGCAGATGGTGACTGCAGCCATGAAATTAAAAGACGCTTACTCCTTGGAAGGAAAGTTATGGCTAACCTAGATAGCATATTGAAAAGCAGAGATATTACTTTGCCAACAAAGGTCCATCTAGTCAAGGATATGGTTTTTCCTGTGGTCATGTATGGATGTGAGAGTTGGACTGTGAAGAAGGCTGAGTGCTAAAGAATTGATGCTTTTGAACTGTGGTGTTGGAGAAGACTCTTGAGAGTTCCTTGGACTGCAAGGAGATCCATCCAGTCCATCCTAAAGGAGTTCAGTCCTGGGTGTTTATTGGAAGGACTGATGCTGAAGCTGAAACTCCAATACTTTGGCCACCTCATGTGAAGAGTTGACTCATTGGAAAAGCCCATGATGCTGAGAGGGATTGGGGGCAGGAGGAGAAAGGGATGACAGAGGATGAGATGGCTGGATGGCATCACCAACTCGATGGATAAGAGTTTGAGTGAACTCCGGGAGTTGGTGATGGACAGGGAGGCCTGGCGTGTTGTGATTCATGGGTTGCAAAGAGTCAAACATGATTGAGTGACTGAACTGAACTGACTGAACTGAATGGTTTTAATTTTTTTAATTCATGAAAAAAAAAGTAACTGAAAGGGAAAACTACACCCCAAATGAGACTTTGTTCATATATTTTATTCAGAGTGATTGATTTTTCTTTGGACTTGATGTTTGATATAGTATAGGCTGGGAGAAATGGAAAGGGAGTGTGTGATATATACTAGTCACCCTTTTCTCTCTCTCTCTCTCTTTTTTTTTTTGATATGCATTTGGATTTTATTTATTTATTTATATATTTTTTACTTTACAATACTGTATTGGTTTTGCCATACAGCAACATGAATCTGCCACGGGTGTACATAAGTTCCCACTCTTGAACCCCCCTCCCACCTCCCTCCCCATACCATCCCTCTGGNTGATGTTGAAGCTGAAACTCCAATACTTTGGCCACCTGGTGCAAAGAGCTGACTCATTGGAGAAGACCCTGATTCTGGGAAAGATTGAGGTCAGGAGGAGAAGGGGATGACAGAGGATGAGATGGTTGGATGGCATTACTGACTCAATGGACATGGGTTTGGTTGGACACTGGGAGTTGGTGATGGACAGGGAGGACTGGCATGCTGTGGTTCATGGGGCCGCAAAGAGTTGGCCACAACTGAGTGACTGATCTGAATTGAATGGGGAGAGAAGAGAGTGTGAGCAAGAGCGAGGAAACTGGTGGTAGAGAATAAATGAAAATTGGTTAAATAAAGGCATATCTGCAAGACAAAACAAATTTATTGCTCTGTTCTCATCCTTCCTCAAATTTAGTGCATTTTCACTTAAGGTCAACATGAGCTCTGTTATAGTACTTGATTAACATATACACTGGAGAAGGAAATGGCAACCCACTCCAGTATTCTTGCCTAGACAATTCCATGGACAGAGGAGCCTGGTTGTCTGCTGTCCATAGTGTCACACAGAGTCAGACACGACTGAAGCGACTTACATGTATGCATGCACTGGAGAAGGAAATGGCAACTCACTCCAGTATTCTTGCCTGGAGAATCCCAGGGAGAGAGGACCCTGGTGGGCTACCGTCTACAGGGTCACACAGAGTTGGACACAACTGAAACAACTTAGCAGCAGCAGCAGCAGCAGCAACATATACACACTATTATATGTGTAAAATAGATCAACAACAAGGATCTCCTTGTTATGCTCCTATGCTATAATATAGCACAAGGAACTATTCTCAATGACTTGTAATAACCTATAATGGAAGAGAAGCTGAAAAAGAATGTGTGCTGTGTTTAGTCGCTCAGTGGTGTTTGACTCTTTGCAACCCCCGTGGACTGTAGCCCCCTAGGCTCCTCAGTCCATGGGGATTCTCCAGGCAAGAATACTGGAGTGAGTTGCCATTTCCTTCTCCAGAGGATCTTTCCAACCCTGGGATCGAACGCAGGTCTCCCACATTGCAGGTGGTTCTTTACTGTCTGAGCCACCAGTCAAAAAGAATAGGTACATGTGTATATATAACTGAATCACTGCTGTATGTGTATGTGTCAGATGCAAAGNGAGTGAGTTGCCATTTCCTTCTCCAGAGGATCTTTCCAACCCTGGGATCGAACGCAGGTCTCCCACATTGCAGGTGGTTCTTTACTGTCTGAGCCACCAGTCAAAAAGAATAGGTACATGTGTATATATAACTGAATCACTGCTGTATGTGTATGTGTCAGATGCAAAGTCATGTCTGACTCTTTGCAACCCCACAGACTATAGCCTTCTAGGCTCCTCTGTCAGTGGGATTTTTTTTCAGGCAAGAATGTTGGACTGGGTTGCCACTGTCCTCCTCCAGGGCATCTTCCTGACCCAAGCATCAAACCTGAGTCATCTGTGTCTCCTGCATTGCAAGAGAATTCTTTGTCTGCTGAACCATCAGGAAAGCCCCCACTTTTCTGTAAACCTGAAGCTAATACAACATTTTAAGTCAACTATACTTCAATTAAAAAAATTGCCTACATGTTTTAAAAGAATATTTAATGATGCAAGCATGTTGCCTAAATATATATCTATTGGTAACGTTGTTCAGTTGCTCAGTCATGTCCAACTCTTTGCGACCCCATGGACTGTACCAAGCTTCACCATCTCTTGGAGCTTGCTCAAACTCATGTCCATTGAGTTGGTGATGCCATCCAACCATCTCATCCTCTGTCATCCCCTTCTCTTCCTGCCTTCAATCTTTCTCAGCATCAGGGTCTTTTCTAAGGAGTCTGCTCTTTGCATCAGGTGGCCAAAATATTGGAGCTTTAGCTTCACCATGAGCCCTTCCAATGAATATTCAGGACTGATATCCTTTAGGATTGGCTGGTTTGATCTCCTTGCTGTTCCAGGGATTCTCAAGAGTCGTCTACAACACCATAGTTAAAAGCATCAGTTCTTCAGTACTAAGCCTTTTTTATGGTCCAACTCTCACATCCATACATGACTACTGGAAAAACTATAGCTTTTACTATATGGATCTTTGTTGGCAAAGTAATATCTCTCCTTTTTAATATGCTGTCTAGGTTTGTCATAGCTTTTCTTCCAAGGAGCATCTTTTAATTTCATGGCTGCAATCACCATCTGCAGTGATTCTGGAGCCCCCAAAAATAAAGTCTGTCACTGTTTCCATTGTTTCCCCATCTATTTGCCATGAAGTGATGGGACCAGATGCCGTGATCTTTGTTTTTTGAATGTTGAGCTTTAAGTCAGCTTTTTCACTCTCTTCTTTCACCTTCATCAAGAGGCTCTTTAATTCCTCTTCACTTCTGCTATAAGGGTGGTGTTATCTGCATATTTGAGGTTATTGATATTTCTCCCAGCAATCTTTACTCCAGCTTGTGCTTCATCCAGCCCAGCATTTTGCATGATGTACTCTGCATAGAAGTTAAATAAGCAGGGTGGTACAGCACTTTAGCAGCAGCATCTTTTAGGTAAAGTTGTTACTAAACAATAAACACAGGATGATCTCATTTTTGTAATAACTTTATGTAAATATAGAACAAAGACTAGGAGGCTGAATACTAACATGTAAATTAATACTTCCAAGTGGTAGCATTAGGGTAATTTAAATTTTCTTCTCTGTTCTTTTGGTTTCCCAAACTTTTTTTTTCACAGACAGCAGTATTTTTTTTCTTATAGATTTATTGAGATGTAATTGACACACAGCACTGTATAAGTTTAAAATGTACAGCATAATGATTTGGCATAGATGCATCATAAAATGATTATTGCAGTAAGTTTAGTGAACATTCATTATCTCATATAGATATAAAAGTAAAGAAATAGAAACAAATTTTTTTTCCTTGTAATGGAATTCTTAGGATTCACTCCTTAACTTTCATGTATAACATACAGCAGTGTTAATTACACTTACCAACATTGTACATTACATCCCTGTTGCTTATTTATCTTTTTAAGTTTTTAATTAGAAGATACGTAACAATATTATGATGGTTTTTGCCATACAATGACATGAATTGGCCATAGGTATACATATGTCCCCTCCCTCTTGAATCTCCCCACCCCGACATCCCTCCGCATCCTACCCCTCTAGGTTGTCACAGAGCACTGACTTTAGGTTCCTTGCATCTTACACCATATTCCCACTGACTATCTGTTTTATATATGGTGATGTATATGTTTCAATGCTATTCTCTCAAATTATCCCACCCGTGACAAGACTGAAGCTACTTAGCAGCAGCAGCTCCTTCCCTCACTGTATCCAAAAGTCTGCTCTTTATGTCTCTCCTTTGCTGCCCTGCTAATAGGATCATCATCCACATATATGCATTAATATACATTATTTGTCTTTCTCTTTCTGACTTACTTCCCTGTGTATAATAGGCTCTATGTTCATTCAGTTTATTAGAAATAACTCAAATGTATACAATATTGTTTTTGAAATAAAACTATTTCTTAAAAAAAAAGAAAAGATAGGAATTAAACACCTATTTTATGACTGTGTTTACTTTGCAATAGATGACTTGATCTGAAAGCACCGCTTCTTTTTTTTTATTCTTAATTTTACATTGGATTATAGTTGTCCTAGTACAGTATACCTATTTTCTTCAGATTTTTTCTCATATAGGTTATTACAGAATGTTACATAGAAAATTTTCTCCTATACAGTATGTCCCTGTTGATCATCTATTATATATATAGTAGTGTATATATGTTAATCCTAAACTCCTGATTTATCTCTCCTCCCAACTGAAAACATGATTTCTAATGAAGTTTTGGCTCATTAGACCATCCATCCAAGGTAAATTTTTTTAATATAAATTTATTTATTTTAATTGGAGGCTAATTACTTTACAATATTGCATTGGTTTTGCCATCCATTGACATGAATCCATCATGGGTGTACATGTGTTCCCCATCCCGAACTCCCATCCCTGTGGGTCATCCCAGTGCACCAGCCCCAAGCACACTGTATCATGCATCTAGCCCAGACTGGTGATTCATTTCACATATGATATTATACATGTTTCAATGCCATTCTCCCAAACCATCCCACCCTTGCCCTCTGCCACAGAGTCCAAAAGACTGTTCTATACATCTGTTTCTCTTTTGTTGTCTCTCATACAGGGTTATCATTAACATCTTTGTAAATTCCATGTATATGTATACTGTATTAGTATACTGTATTGGTGTTTTTCTTTCTGGCTTACTTCACTCTGTATAATAGGCTCCAGTTTCATCCACCTCATTAGAACTGATTCAAATGTATTCTTTTTAATGACTGAGTAATGCTCCATTGTGTATATGTACCACAGCTTTCTTATCCATTCATCTGCTGATGGACATCTAGGTTGCTTCCATGTCCTGGCTATTATAAACAGTGCCATGATGAACATTGGGGTACACTTGTCTCTTTCAATTCTGGTTTCCTGGGTGTGTATGCCCAGAAATGGGATTGCTGGGTCATATGGCAGTTCTATTTCCAGGTTTTAAAGAAATTTCCACACTGTTCTCTATAGTGGCTGTCCTAGTTTGCATTCCCACCAACAGTGTAGGAGGTTCCCCTTTCCTCCACACCCTCTCCAGCATTTATTGCTTGTAGAATTTTAGATGGCAGCCATTCTGACTGGCATGAATGGTACCTCATTGTGGTTTTGATTTGCATTTCTCTGATAATGAGTGATGTTGAGCATCTTTTCCTGTGTTTGTTAGCCATCTGTATGTCTTCTTTGGAGAAATGTCTCTTTAGTTCTTTGGCCCATTTTTTGATTGGGTCGTTTATTTTTCTGGAATTGAGCTGCAGGAGTTGCTTGTATATTTTTGAGATTAGTTGTCAGTTGCTTCATTTGCTATTATTTTCTTCCATTCAGAAGGCTGTCTTTTCACCTTTGTAGTGCAGAGCTTTTAAGTTTAATTAGGTCCCATTTGTTTATTTTTGCTTTTATTTCCAATATTCTGGGAGGTGGGTCATAGAGGATCCTCTTGTGATTTATGTCAGAGTGTGTTTTGCCTATGTTCTCCTCTAGGAGTTTCATAGTTTCTTGTCTTACATTTAAATCTTTAATCCATTTTGAGGTTTTTTTTTGTGTGTATGGTGTTAGAAAGTGTTCTAGTTTTATTCTTTTACAAGTGGTTGACCAGTTTTCCCCACACCACTTGTTAAAGAGATTGTCTTTTCTCCATTGTATATTCTTGCCTCCTTTGTCAAAGATNGGAATTGAGCTGCAGGAGTTGCTTGTATATTTTTGAGATTAGTTGTCAGTTGCTTCATTTGCTGTTATTTTTCTCCCATTCTGAAGGCTGTCTTTCAGTTTGCTTATAGTTTCCTTTGTTGTACCAAAGGTTTTAATTTTAATTAGGTCCCATTTATTTATTTTTGCTTTTATTTCCAATATTCTGGGAGGTGACACCCTTTTCTCTTAATGTGAGTTTTTTTCTTTTATTTGTAGAATTCCACATTGGAAAAGGATTTCAGGTGGGTCCTGGCCACTTACCTGTAGATGGTAATGTCAGTGTATTTTTTTATATTCTAACTGCCATCTACATGGGGATGGAAGACAGTTTTGAAGAAAAGAGGGAAAGGAGTGGAATCTTATGTGACTACAGTGGTTGTAATTGAGCTTCTCATGCCTTCTTTGTGGTAAACATGTAAGTGTTAACTTTTTCATTGTCCTTGATTAAGAGTCCTTGGGGGTATTGATGGTTCTTTCCACACTGTATAGTTCTCCAATGTGGATGAAGAACTTTGTCTGAATTTACACCTGCCCTTCCAGATGCCTCCATCACCCCAACTCCAATTCTCCCTGAACTACCTAGATAATTAGGCTCACAGTTTCCTTAGATATCTAGTTACCAAGTATCATCTAAGAAAGAGGAGCTGTCAATCCTACTTGTATGGGATAGTCAGTTCTTCAAAGATTATCAACCCTGCTAACTACATGTTTAAGGGTTTGTCCACTGGGTCATACACTGTATTATTTTTTGCTTCATTAATTTCTTCCCTTCTTTTCATTATTTTCTCCCCTATACTGTATTTGATCTTTTTTTTTTTTTTTACCATTCTTTAACTCCTTGAGATCATTTAACTTATTAATTGTTAATTTTGTGCCCTTTTGCATTTCTAATATACACAATTCCTTCTAAATACTGATTTGGCTATATCCCACAAATATAATATATTTTAAAATTATTTTCAAATTCAAAATATTTGAAAATTTTAACATAAATTCTCTAATTTATGGATTATTAAAACATCCTATGCAATAAAAATATAATGTAAGCCACAAAGATGGTCAAACTTATGATTTAAAATATTAAACTGTGAATCACATTATTTCTTGGCCCTTTGGTTGTGCTCAATGTGATGCCTTGATACTGGTACCCCAGATTCTTAGACATGGCCTTGGTCTGTTCCCTATAGGCTCCATCATTTTGCCCAATGTTTTATTAATTTCTCTAATACTCCTGCCATGAACCTTTCTGATTTAGTGTCTAATCTTGATTAAGTCAAATCTTTATCTCCAGTGTGCTCAAGAACTATCAGTCTCTGCAACTTGGGGATCTTCACACATCTGTAGACCCCTGTGCAGAATATCTAGATCCCTTTTCCATTACAGAAAAAGAAATGTATTTTTAAATCAAGTGTAAATTAGATTATATCACAAAACTTTTTAGTTTATTTATTTTATACTCGAGTTTATCTGTAATGTTCTGGGCCTACTCATAACATAGTACTCTTGAAAGCTTCATGAAGTTTAATTTTATAAACTTGCATTTCACCAGCAGGATATATTTTTCGATGAGTAAAAGTGTTGGTCTTCAAAAATACACGAGACATACAGACTCAGCCCAGGCCACATCTAATACTTTATAATACATGTTGGAAAATAATTTCCTCCATTAAATTAACCCTGCTGGATCTCTCACTTCTAATTAGGATAAATTCATCTTAGCACTGATGTGACAATTGAGACTGGTGACTCTAGATAAACTTTTTTTTTTCATAACTATTTATAATATATTTGCCTAGAGTGTTCTTTGGAACAGAAAGGTAACTATGTGGGAAGTTAGACAGGCATGAGTTCAATAGTAGTCTGTCCCAAGAAATAAAAACAATTTTTTGTTGTTGTTTTGGCATCAGGGAAATAGATAGTTAAATATAAAAAACAAAAGGAAAAAAGAAACCATTTTCTTGCTTTGGTGCGACATCCAATAACTATTGTACTTGAAAACTTTTCTTAAATATCACAGGCTTTCTTCCTGCTTATAGAAGATTCAGTGTCTTGGCTGACTGTTACTGCAGAATTTCTTAAATAAGGGTAGAGAATGCCAGTCTTTTACCGCACATATATATAAAGCTTCAGTCTTAAATTAAGCAACAGGTACTTTTCAGCATTTACTGATGGTTTGATTTCACATGCTACCCTGGAAGAAGTAAGATTTAGTATCAGAATGAGAGTGAATTATGGTTTAAAAAATCAGGAGAGGGATGCAGAGAAAAGGAGAAAGATTTATTTCACACTAAAAAAAAAAAAGCATTAATTGGTTAGAATTAGGAAAGTTGAGAATATCCCTTTAAACTGTGGTTCTGCAATTGATCTCTGTACATTTTCTGGTATTCATCCCTTTGAAAAGAGAATGAGAGCCAAGATCATTGGCTGTACTGTGAAGCTGTCACATCTCAGTACTGAAAAGGTACAGTGAAAGTGAACTGAAACAGTCTTTAGTTTTCTATTCCATATCGCCAAGAGCTTTGAGACTGATGAACCAAGTGAATGATTTTTTTAGGGCTAAGTGAGATACAGATCCCTCCAATCTGACAGCGTTTCAGCCTCCGGAGTGAGAAAGCAGCAGAAGCAGCAGCAGCAGAAGCAACAGCAGTAGCAACAGCAACAGCAGCAGCCCCAGCTGAAGTCCAGTAAAGGAGACCTGATCTCCAGTTCATCGTGGAACTCTACCTGGGATCGTGCGCTGTCCAGGGTCCTGAAACATGAACCAAACTGCCAGCGTGTCCCATCACATCAAGTGTCAGCCCTCAAAAACAATCAAGGTAGGACCCAGGTTTCCTTTCTTCTCTCTGCTTCTGCGAATGTAGATTTATTCATTTACCTCAAACATGGGCATTAGTATGACAGGGCACTGACAGTGGTGATACCTAGTTGGTTTGAGTTTGAATTGAAGGTGGATCTGAGTAGTTTTTGGTTCATTTGCATACGTATGTGGGATAGAGAGAGTAGTTTGCACTAAATAACTGTTTTGCCTTGATGACTCTGGCTTTTTTGGACTTGGACTCTATCAACGGTGTATTTCAGAAACAAAGTTTAGTGAGCCTCTAGAAGAGTTTCTGATCTATGTCAGTTTTTCTTGATGGAACTGGTGTAGAATTTGCAAACTGTTGGAAACATATGCTATTAAATTGCATACACTTTATTGCAGTGTTTCATTGTCATATGGATTTGGAATTTCTCATTCTTTCCAAAGAAAAGTGCATCCTTCATTTGAGCATTGAACTGGTAGTTATACTAAAGTGACTATAAAGCATGTAAAATAGTTTAAAGGAAGTATAAACATGTATGTTCTTATATATGCCACCATACAACTCAGAAACAGTAAGGTGACTGGAGACACTGTTTAAGACAGGTACTTGTTTTAAATTTGAGTCTTTTTCTGACATGGTTAAATGAAAAGGATCAACTCAGAATTTTACCGTTCTGTTTCATTATTAATGTTTATGTCATTCTCCTTGTCTTATTTGGGATGGTCAAAAGGACTTATAAATAACCAGGTTTCTACTGAAGAATTTATTCTTATCTTGTCATTTATCTTTATTAAATTACTATCTGTGTAAGTACTTTGCATTTGTGTAGTGGGGAGAGTAATGGGTTCCTCTGGAACTCTTTTATAGAAGAAACTGACAGCCTGATGGATCAAAATTAATTATTGTGGTCTTTAATTTCCATACAATGCATACCTTTTGTTGAGTTTCCAAAATCTGAGAAGACTTATTTTATGATTATACTATTTGGGAGTTATATTTAACTTTGAAAATACTGCATAGACTGCAATCATAAAAGGAATATAATTTTCAGCAATAAGTCTCTTTCTTGTGAACTCACCTACCCTCTGTCAGAGTCCTTCAATGATAAATAGACCATAAACTGAATACTTTCTTCCATTTATCTGCAATTATTTTTAAAAGCAATGAAGTCTCCAGGATATATCACATGATGCATAGACTGCTATCATAATAAACATATAGAGTTAACTAAAATAATGAAGAATCCAAATTATCAGGATAGTTTATATCATCTCTAATTGCAAAAGTGTAATATTTTTCAGTATTGGATTTTCTGCACTGTGTCCAAGTTTAGAAATAAAGTGTTGAGCTTTAGGATAAATTTTTATCTGCATGTGAAACTCCCACATATGTCAATTATATGAGTACCTTTACTGAAAAATGCCCAAATAGTATATACAATACTTCACATCTGTGATATATAAACTCTAGTGGGAAATACATGCTGTAGTCTAAAGTGTGGTAGAGTTACAATCTGGCAATCTACCTTTGAGTATGTTTAGAAAACCATAAAATGGCTGGTGGCTTTCTGTTTAAGTGTTTGAGGTCATAGGAATCAAGTGTTCTGTTTGCCCTTTTATGTATTGAATAAGGGCAAGTGAATGCTACTTTCTGGGACTGAAAATCACTTCCCTATTGGTGTTCTGGCATTGACTGCCCTCAGACAAACTGTGGAGACAGAAAAAAAAAATGTATCTAGTGTAAGGTTTTGCATCATCTTGCTGATCTTGCAGATGCTGGTTTTTCATTCTAACTGCAGCCATGGAATTGAAATCAAAGGCATCATAAAAACTGGACAACCCACCACTTAGCAATGTATTATATTAATGGATTTCTGAATCTTGAATGCATTAAGGAATCTTGAATCAAACCTCTGGGTGATTTGGTTAATTGGACAAGTGAAGTTGTTTTGTGCCCCTCCCTCCTTGATATTACTCTGGGGAGCAAAAGATACTTGTGGTGCTCCTAAAGTATATATATATAGTTACAAGCGTTGAACTATTAAGGGAGTAATTACTTGAGTATTTTCCAATTTGCAGCAGTAAAAGAGGATGAGTGGAAAAGCTTTCTTACTTCAAATTATATGCTCAATTATGAAACATTTATGGCTTTTGGAATTTATACTAAAATGGCTATGCTATCTATATTTAGGTAATAATGCAATAGCCTATGAACACAAGGCAGCAACAACTTAAGAGAAACCATAAGAGGAGAGGTTTTTGGGAAATTATGAGACATTGAGGCTCAAAGGACTCTGAACTTTTGGAATCTATTTTCTTTGTTTACAGCATGGTTTTTTAGAGTTAATTTTTGCTCATTTTTAAAGTTACTATTTGAAACTTTGCAATAAAACTCCCTTATGAAATCTAGCTGGCCTGTAGATAATGATACATGACCCAGTTGGGGCTCTAGAAATATCCAGATACTTAAGAATTTGTAAACTGTTGCACTTTGAAATTCTAAAACCTCTAAGGACTGTACCCCCATAGTTCAATGTAATAAACCTGTAGGTAAATTGTTCCTCATTGTCAGTATAGTAAATGCTGGCTGTTCCTTCTCTTGGTGGTTTAACCATTTCTAAAAAGAATGCAGTGAGAATAAACAAAACTGAATTGAATTGGCTAAAAATAGCTTTAAAGGCCAAAATGTGTATGTGGAGGAGGAACTGGTGTGTAAGTGTGTTTGTGCGTGTGTATTTTTCCCTGCTAGAAGTATTTAAAAACAATGATATGTGCAGTGGGTCAAATCTGGCAACTATTGCTAGTGAAAGCTATTTGTGGTCACGATAGTAACAGAGTTGGAGAAAAGGGGATTAGGAGGAGTCATGAATGTGCCTTGACATTTGTCTTTGCCATTCTGGCCATTCTCCAACTCAACCAGTCAACACAGTTTTCCTGATGTGCTTGAGCAGGTGTTTTCTTATAGTCAAAACAGATAAGAGAGAATAGAGCAGAGGAAGTCAAATAAAGGTGCTAGGCATGTTCTCAGATCACTTTGGATGGAACGTGGAATACAATGCGCTCATAAAGTCCTCTCCCATTTTGGAACTTGCAAAGCAGTAAAGCTTTTCCTAAAATGATTGCAAATCTTACCGTCTGTATAGCAGCACTCTAAAAAGATCTTTCATTGTGAGATTTGTTTCAAGGACTATCTGGGAATGCTAAATACAGATTTAATCTTGGCTTATTATAAACTTGATTTCTGAAGAATTAGCCCCACCTTGGACAACAAAATTGTTTTTTTCTTCCTTATTTTGCCTTCTCTGGACTACATTGAAAGCAAATCAAATCTCCCAGCCAAATCTCTGGACTTGATTTTTCTCCCCCCACCCCCCGCCCCCGCAGTGGAATAGTAAATTTAGAACTTTGCCTAAAAAGTGTGAGAGATTTAAAAAATTCTTTTATATTTTAATATAAATCTAACATCCATCTATGTTTAAGGGTAGTAAAAGAAATCCTCCATCCTTCTTTAAAAGTTAGAAGTTGTGCACAAATTATCTAGGGTTGGTGATTCTCAGGTCAAGAATTATATATGTTTTATTATGGTAACTTCCAAATGCAGTACACAATATTTTCTTTTCATATCAGTCTTTCTCTTTCCTTTTCCTCTCTTCAAGACTTGCCTCATTTATTCTACTGACACCTTCAAACCTAGGTTCCTAGTCCTACATAGAAAAGCATCTCAAGGCCTAGAAATCTTAATTTCATTCTATTCCTGCTGGAGTAGCTGAAACATTTTATAAAATTTATTTGAATGAGTATTTAGGATTTTCATTGCCTTGGGGGTAGGACATCTATGAACAGGTAAACTCTTTTCATAATTTTGGCTGTCTTTCTATACTGTAATATTAAAATATTATTATACTGGTAAATACTTTCTCCCCTACTACCTGTAAACCACAGCCCCAGTTAAAATTATGCTATAAGAAACAGTGTATAAAATAAAGTAGGACAGATTGAAAATTTAATCACAAATTTTTTTTGTTGTTAAATCTGTAGACTTAAGGATGTATGTGGTTAGAAAATGATTTCTGTGTTTAGTAAATTGAAAATTTTAGAGTGTGACATTGTGATGAGTTGGCATGGTTCATCTGGCTTGGAATGGTACCAACTGGCATCTTTATGGTTGTTAATTCCATACCCCGTGCTTCAAGGATGGATACCTCATCTGTATTTCACATGGTACTTGAGTTGGTATTGCAATTTAGTCTTAAAGAACATTTCATAATTAAATATCCAAATTATTTGAATTTTTATAATGTTAAAAATTCAAAAGCATCTAAGAAAAAAATCTTATGTTATCACAATATGCAAAATGTAGCCTCCCAATTTTACTATTATGTGTAATTCTAAGTGCAAAGATTATAATAGACTTCTGAATTGTATCTTGTCTTTGAGATCAATTTTGGCCTTAATCCTAGGACTTTAGTCATAAGGAAGAAAAAGAAAGAAAGTTTATTAAATTATGTTCTCAACACAGACTTAGACACACTAAATAAAAAGTTATCATTTGTATTCAGTGAACCTTACAGTTCCACTTGGCAAGGAACATATTTTTTTTCACCATTAGGAGAATGGGTCACTGTTAAGTGATGATATTTGAAGAAACCAGAGTAGAAGACTTACAGAAAATTTGAATAAAATATATTGTGTGCGAGAATTCTTTTCATCACTGTTAGAAATGGTCTACCTTTTTTAAATTATTCTGACACAGCTTCCTCACATGCTTAGACAAAAATCACAGACTATGATAAACACGAATTGGACCACAAGTTAGAAATTCTATTGATAAGCAATTATAGTCATTTACAGGTTGAATTTATTGACAAGTATTTAAATTGTAAAAGATTATAGGATGCTTTTATCTTAAATAAATGTCAGTTAAACTGTTTTATAAGAAAGTATTAGGGGTTTCTATTTTCTTTTTAGTAAAATGTGACAATGTTATAATAATTGGCCCATTTTTGTATTTTGCTGGCCTTTTTTCTTAATAAAATAGAAGAAATAGAAAGTTTCTTTTTATTTGTTATTTATGCATTTAAATAGAAACTTCTGCTTCAAAGAAGTATTGTCATAGAATGAGGTAAATTTGAATGATTTTAGAAAATACTTAATATTACTTAATTTTCTAGAAACTTATGTTATGGTCAGGTAGTAAAGACATTCTTGATGGTAAATTTGTGATGACAAACCACTGTCTGTCACTGAAAAGGTATGGTTCTACAACTGTAGCTCAGAATAAATAAGCTAAAGTAATGCTTCTTAAAGTGGCTTCCTGAGCTAACATCAGCATTCTTGTGAATTTGGTAAAAATGCATATTCTTGGGCCTAATCAATTAGACCTAATCAACCCAGACCTAATCAATTAGAAACTCTGGGAGTAGGATCCAACAATCTATCTTTTCACAAGTCCTCTGTGTGCTCAGATGTGTATTAAAATTTCAGACACACGGTACTAAATGACTACCAAGACTACCAAATAAGACACATTTATGCTATGATCCACCTGTAAGATTTGACTGAGTATCACAGATGGAACCTGAAGAACTTTGGAATGATACTCAGGTCATTAACTAACATGAATTCTATGAGAGCTGAGATCTCATCAGGTTCATCTCTATTGCTCACCAGTCTTATTTGATACAAATACAAGGTTATTGCTCACAGGGTTTATTTGATACAAAACCCTGCATACACTAGACATCAAATATATGATTGCTGATTATTATATGATTAAATGATTATTAAATGGGGATGAAATGGTTGAATGGCATAACCGACTCAATGGACAGAAGTTTGAGCAAACTCCAGGAGATGGTGAAGGACAGGGAAGCCTGATGTGCTGCAGTCCATGGAGTTGCAAGGAGTTAAACATAGCTCAGCAACTGAACAATAACAACAAAATGACTCCTCAGGTCTATCTGCTCTAAGATGAGCTAACTCAATTTTAAAAATCTTGTTTAATAGGTAATCAGGTTGGAAGCCTTGATAGTCTTTTAAATTCATAGCAAGTTTCTCTAAATGTTTATTTACATTTTCTTTGGCTTTTGATGACTCTGCTTTCTGATTTTGGTTTGAGGTCATCTGATAATCAACACTTTTTAGTAACTAGGGAGATCCATAGTCACACTAAGCATAAAGTGTGCTAGATAAATTTCTCCCTTTTTTGCCAGCTTCCTCTGAAACTTGGCAAAACAGTGGTAGGCAGGAATATCGCTATAGCCTTTCCCTCCTCTTCATGAATGTTCTTTAGCTCTTGGATATAGGCCACATTGGTAGGATATAATTGGCAATAGTATACCAAAATTAATTATCATCTTCAAACCTGACCTCCCATTAACAGACCTAGCATGGTGTTCCAATAGCAGAATTAGATTTAAGCTGGGTGATAAGCTCTAAAATAAAGAAAACTTACCTTCTGAACAGAATTATTTCTTGGAAATTCTTCAGAATTTTGCTTAGTTTTTATAGTTTCCACTTAGAAGAAAGATCAAATGTGTACAACCTACCCTACCACCTGTGAATGAAATGTAAGGCAGATTGGTTGGGTTTTCCTTTGAGGTGTCATCCTCAATCTGAGTTCTCACTTCCTCAGTACTATCAAGAATCATGTGATCTTAGGGAAGGCAATTAACCCTGTCAAGGCTTTTTTTCCCACTAACAGAGGGCAATAAACTGAAATTACCTCCCCAAACAAAAATGCTATCTAAGTACTTTGTATTATAATTTGTTCTAGCAGCAATTTTTAAAGGATATGACATTTTCATAGAGAGGTGTATAGTGAGAATCAATTTTTATGACATAAAAGCTGAGAATTTTATTTGCAATTATTATCAACTATAATGATGATAAAACTCATTTTGGAGTCACCAGGGAGCTGAAAATATCTTCTAATATTGTAGTAACATCTGCAAGATTTCATCATGAACCTATATCAGAAAAGTAGGGAGAAAAAGAGATTGAGTTTAAATGCCATCTAAAGGACTGATTAATTTAATAAAAAATGCAGTTACTCATTCTGGTGCTATGCTACAGAAAATGGAAGAGACCGAGGGTGACTGCATGGATTGCACATGTGGGTGAACTGGGGATATGTTTCATCATAATATGGATACAGCCTTATTACTACCTCAGGGCTCACTGTTTCCTTTGTCTCATTTATCCTTCTACCCAATGGTCCTTTAAAAAACCCATATTCTCACTTGAAACTTCATACAGAATTTTCTAAGTGAAAGTTCTCAGACTCCCGTAGGCAAACCAATCATAGTCTCAACTAATCATCTATGTTCTCACATAATCTTCTCTGCTGTTGTTCAGTCACTAAGTCATGTCTGCCTCCTTTCTGACCTCATGGACTGTAGTCCACCAGGCTCTTCTGTCTATGGTATTTTCCAGACAAGAATAATGGAGTGGGTACCCAGTCCTTTCTCTAGGGGATCTTCCTGACCCAGGCATCAAATCTGCATCTCCTGCATTAGCAGGCAGATTCTTTACTATTGAGCCACCAAGGAAACCCAGTCTTCTCTATATCTGATTAGTAACAATTCATCTTCTGAGTTATAATTATTTGTTACTATATGTCTCTCCAAAGGAATCTTAAAAGGTCTCTGTCTTTTATTTTTGTTAATTCCAATGTTTAGCCCAATATCTGGTGCCTAGCAGGTGCTCAATTAAGATTCTTTGAATGAAAGAATGTTCAAAGAAGACTATAAACTCATTCATCTCAAGAGATGCAGTCTGACTTCTGAGTTCAGAATCATGCTAGTCCTCCTGATCCTTGAATAATGAATTGTTTTACTTTAAAATATGTGAACATTTGGAGAGATGACAAAGGGGCTTCATGTCTTGTGACAACAGATATGCTGATCCTCTTGAGGTTGAGTGGTTTCTCTAAGCCAAAAATAGGTTTTTTATTATGAGTGTCTTTCTACATCAGGGTTAAGGAAAGTCTGTGTCCAGAGACTATTTCTGTCCCTCTTTTGGGCTCTTGTTAGCATAGCAAACACTAGTTGCTGCTGATTTTAATTGATGGGGTTATGTAGAGGGACTATTGACTCTGGCACTTTAGTGAGGTTTTTCTCATCACAAACCTTAATTTACAAAATGAATCACTGCTGCTGGATTGAAAAACACCATTTCTCACAACTCTGATTCTGAGATTTGGCCTAAAGAAAAATGGACTCCGCTTTATTTTAATGGAAATTAAATAACACAAAAGTATTATTGTATTTAATAGATGGGCCCTTCAATACACTTTTTGAGACAGTGGAAGAAATAGGGCAGAGAGAGTATGCAAGACAGATATTCCTAATCAAGGAAGGGGAGCTATGGTTAAAATTTTTCCTTTATCTATGTCCTCTGAAGGAAATAAAATCCATTGAAACGACATACTCAAGAAATGTTGACAGTGATTGGTGAGCATAGTATGATGTGATGGGTAGAGACCGGGACTCACTGTTTCATTTGAAAGTTTCAGTCATTCAACATTTAGTGAAAGAGGATTTCAGTGTTTAAGAGGGTGATAATAGTTTTTTTTTTTTTTTTAAAGCACAGTCTAGGATGCAAATTAATACAGTTGCAATCTAAAATGATAACTGCTAGATGCAATAAATGTATGGTTTCAGAGGGGCATTCACAAAGCTCAAAACAGAATTCCACAGAGGAGTTCATAGATTGATCGAAGAAAATATTTCAGACACAGAGAAAACATGTGCAAAAGATGAAGAAGCAAAGCAATACAACTGATATGACAGCGTTGCTGAGTTGAAACTGACGTGCAAATAATTGGAAGGGGTGAAAAAAGATGTTGCAAGTATCAAATGGGGAACTGACAGTGCTATTTTTCAGAATGTGACTGTATCCTGAGGGTGAAGCTTAAGGGCAAAGTGTACAAAGATAAGATCATGAGATTTAAATTCTGTGACCTTAGGAAGCATTCCTGAGGAGTTAGGTAGAAAGTGAAGACTGACACATTCCTTGTCCATCTTTCAGGATAATCCAAGTATAAGATATTATTAGCCAGATGGGTTACTGAAGGTAAATCTTAATAAGAACAAAAGATTTATTCATTAGTTTGATTTAGTACCATCAACTTTTATGAATGCTAATAATAGCTGGTCTTTAAAGGCTTTAATTTACTGTAACTTTTGAATTCAAAATTGGTAACTTTTTATTTCCCTGGTAGCTCAGACAGTAAAGTGTCTGCCTACAATGCAGGAGACCTGGGTTCAATCACTGGGTCAGGAAAATCCCCTGGAGAAGGAAATGGCAACCAATTCAGTACTCTTGCCTGGAAAATCCCATGGACGGAGAAACCTGGTAGGCTACAGTCCATAGGGTCACAAAGAGTCGGACCAACTGAGCGACTTCATTTTCACTTTCACTTTTGAATTCAAAAGTCTTTTTTGACTAATGACAATCGTTGGACTATACCAGAAGCTTTTCTTTAATATCTGAATGTTATATACAGATAATCATTTTCCTGGTATATTGTTTGCTATTTGTCTTTTCAACAATGACCACAGACGACCTCTGTTAGGGGCTTCAGACTTTAGTATAAAGAATTCCTGGAAATTTCAGAGGTAGAGGTATGAATATTCCTTTCTTTGTAGTCTTGTAATTACATAAACCATGTGTTGTCTTTAGTACAGATACCTTAGGTTTCTTGAAGGATTAGCTCCAAGGGTCTATCTCAAAAGCTTACTCCGTTTTTCAGAGACGTCAGGGAAGATTAAAGTACATTTGATGTGCTACACTTCCACAACCACAAAATCTGAAAGTTATCTTAGAGATGCTCTTCTCCAGATTCTCACTTTGCAGACAAACAAGCTGAGGGTTAAAAAAGGAAGTTAGATAAGGTGAGTTTTGCCCCTTGCTTCATTTTGAACAGGAAGCATGCACACATGCATGTGTATACAAAACCATCCTGCACAATTATCTCATGATAATAATACTGTGAGATGGTTGTGTGTGTGTGTGTGTGTGTTGGCTATCGTTCTTTGAGGTCTGGGGTAAGTTAGAGAATATGGAGGTTTAATTAATCAATGTGCTTTTAGCTGACAGCATCAGAAAACAACAGAAAATTCTAAATGACTTGGTTAGAAGAATCAAGAAAACATAATAGTTTCACAAAAGGAAAAGTCCCTTGGTAGAGCACTTCAAGAGTTAGTTAATTGGTGTCCAAATAGTGTGTCCTAAGGACACAGGTTTGTGCACTGTCACATTTTATCTTTTTCAGACTAGCAGCTTCAGTTCCATAATTGTTATGCAGACCTGAGAGTTGACCATGTTCAGTGGACAGAGAAATTTCTTCCTTTGAGGTTCTTTTAAGAAAATGTCCTATACATATTTCCTGTCAACTTTTGTTGCCTTGAACTGTCTCATGCCAGTTCCTTATCCATTGTTCATGAAGATACATGTGGTTAAGTTGAGAAAGTATAGGAGGTAGCTAACCAACTAAATCTGAGGTTCTGTTTAGAAACAGTCAGGGATGTTAGATGGTTTTAGAAGAGAAAAAAATAGTGTGCCACAGAGATCAACCAGAATGATTTTAGAATTTGATGGATATACAGTGTACATCATACTGTGAAAGACCGGTAATACCATGGTCTAGGAACTGTTCCAACAAAGATATAACAAACTAAAACGTAATATTGTCTCTGATTGCTTCACGACAGAGATATTTTCCATAACTTTGGAGCAAAAAGGTGGGAGGAGAGGGTCCCAAGTTTGTCTCATTCAAGCAGCCTGGTCTCCTTTGATACCAAATGACTTAGTAGCCAATCACTGTGCATTGTGTTTTCACTTTCCACACATCATTGGGCTCATCTCTTTGATGAAGATGAGAGGAAATGGTGATATTCTTTATCAAACAATTTTGATTGCTCAAGGCCTATTGCAGTGACCTCTTCTCTGTTAGCTCTAAGGACTTGGAGCCCTTATGCCCTCAGCAGCATTTAAATACCCAAATGCTTTCAAAGTTGAGAGGTTATATAATAACTAAGGTTAAATGTGCTATTGAAACTGTGGTAGCTGTTTCATGTAAAGACACACCAGAACAAAGTCCACTCCCCTTCCCCACAAAATATCTTGGAGGGGCATTTATTACAGGGCAATAAGACTACATGTGAGCACACCAAAAATAATTTTTAGGGGGGTTCTGTACCTCTGGCTTGTAACTCTTGCTTGTGATATTGAAAAATACTATGGAATATCTGGAACCCAGGCTGCTCCCTTGATCTCTATCCTCAGATGTTACTCTTTCCTCAATATTGTCATGTAGATGTCTAATAGACACTGTAAACTTATCACATGAAAATCAGAACTTTTTTACTTGCTACATTGGCTTCTTTTACCTGACATCATTACATGGACCACCATCTTAATTGCAGAGACTCAAACCAAAAGCTTAAATTTTATTTTTTCCTCTCTTCTCTTCCAGGGATTCCCCTGGTATCTCAGATGGTAAAGAAACTGCCTGTAAGGCAGAATACCTAGGTTTGATCTCTGGGTCAGGAAGATTCCCTGGGGAAGGGAATGGCAACCCACTCCAGTATTCTGGCCTGGAAAATTCCATGAACAGAGGAGCCTGGTGGGCTACAGTCTATGGGATCACAAAAAGTCAGACATGACTGAGTGACTATCATTTTCACTTTCTCTTCTCTTCAATCCACCATTCAATCCATCAAAAATTCTGCTCATTCTACCTGTTAAATGTATGTCCAGTCTAATTTCCTTTTTCTGCCTCCACCAACAATCACCCAAACTCCGGGTACATGCACATTTCATCTGAATTATGGGAGCTACTTGAGAGAACTCCGGCTTCTCTAAGATAATGGATATCTTACCAACATTCTCCACTCCCTACCTAGGTGAGTGATGGTTTTAAAATGCAATGCTAATCATTTGCATACCTGGTTTAGATCTTACCGTCACTTTTAGAAAACAGTCTTACCCTGATGATCCTGCACTGACCTGGCCCCTGTTCTACCCTTTGACCCTATGGTGTCCATTCTTTCCCCAGCAATCCTACCCCATGACCCTTCTCCAACAAAAATGGGCCTCCTTTCTGAGGCTAAACCATTGCCAGCTCTTTACCATACCATGGTCTCTGTTCTCATTGTCTAAGAACTTTTTTTTCCTGCCACTTCCCACAGCACCTTTCTAGTTTCAACTCAGGCCTCTTCTGATGAATTCTGCCCATCTAGGTTGTGTTCGCCTCTAAGTTGGTGCTAAAGAAGCTCGGCCACGGGTGGTACCCTTGTGTTGTGACCATAGTGCTACCCCCCAAAGGCTCCACTTCACAGGGGATTGGAGGATTCTTCCTTCTCTGAAGGCCTTTAATCTCTGTGTTATGCCCTATCACGACCCTTGTAAAAGACGATTTTATTTTATAAAAGAAACTTTCTGGATTCTAGTTTCCAGTTCTTTCCTGATCACTATGTTAATTCAACAAATATTTAGTGAACATATGTATTGCCTCTGTTGGCCAGATGAGGATACCAAAAGGCATAAGACATAGACATACAGTCTGGCTTCTTTTCTCCTTTCCCTTTGCCTGGGGTGAAGGTGGAGGATGTGGAAAATTAAGTTCCTAATGACAGTAGAGTGTGAATATTCTCTGGGAAATCAGAGACGTGTGTGTGAGTATGTTCAGTTGTGTCTGACTCTTTGCGATCCCATGGGCTTTTAGCCTATGAGGCTCCTCTGCCCATGGAATTTTCCAGGCAAGAATTCTGGAATGGGGTGCCTTTTCCTTCTCCAGGGAATCTTCCTGGACCCAGAGATCGAATCTGCATCTCTTGCATCTCCTGTATTAGCAGGTGGATTCAAATCAGAGATCAGAGAAAGTACACCTTCCTCCAACTTGGGTGAAGGAGTGAACTTTGAACTTAGAGTTGATGGGCAAGTAATAGTAATCATGGTGAAGAATCTGATAGAAAGGATGTCTTAGATGGGAGAAGGTGTGAGGCACCCAGGTAAGGAGCGCCCCACTCCCACTCCCACCGTCACCGTGTGATCACTGTCATCACCGTCTCATCATTACTGCTGTGAACTGACCATACGGAGACACACACACAGCTCGAGGTATCTCTAAGTCCCACAGTGGCTATTCATGGAAAGGATTGTTATTCTTATTTTATAAATAAGGGCATTAATTTATCTCGAGTTTCCCAGACTGTAAGAAGTGGAGCTCATATTTGAACCCCATTAGGTTTGGTTTACAACTCGAGCTGACAGTTTGGGTTTCCTGGCTTCTGTTTCAGAACTGTTCTCTCTGTTCTCTCATGCTTCCAAACCCTCTACAGAAGTGTTTGCTATTACCTGGGGTTCTTGGCTGTTTTACGCCTCTAAGTCAAAGTTTCCTGTTTTCCCCACAGGGAGGCCCTCTGCCCCTTCTTTTCACCTGCCTTGTAGATAATTCACCTTCTGTTTGAAGCTTGCCTCTTCCTTACTTGCTCCTTCCTAGCCCAGGAAGACTGCTTTGTACTACACTGAACCTGCAGCATACCATCGTCTTGGCGTATATTTATCTCATCCTCTCCCTTTACCCTGTTCCTCATCCTATCTACCATCCACCACACGTCCTGTCTGAAGCTGGACTGCAGGGTCCTTGAGGCAAATGCGATATCTCATTTGTTATTATGACTTTAGTGTTTAGTACTATTCCTGATATGAAGCAAATGATCAAAAAGCACTTGCTGAATGAATGAATAAGCAGAGGCCATCTAATGTGGCAAATGATATGTCACAGCTTCAGAATACTCTTTACAATATTTATGTTTCCTTTCACTTGATATGGAGTCACATTGCTCTTGTTCTGGGAGAAATGTAAGTATGAGAAAAGAAACCAGTTATATTTGTGGTTTTTCAAAGAATTTGTCTCCCCCTGCCACTGGGAGTGTGTGTGTGTATGCATGTGTGTGTGTGAGAGACACACACACAATATGACAGTTGAGTTTTAAAAATGTAAATACTGCTGAAATTGGCTTGTTGCTAAGTTCTTTCATTACTGTTTAGATTAATATATTTTAAAGTCATTCAAAATGTGGAGAAATATATGTTTTTAAGAATGAGATTTTTCACAAGAAGAAAATATTTTCCGATCACCTATTCTGTGCTAGGACTTCTTTTACCAACAAATGCATTTATTTTTGAACTCTTTTACCTTCTAGGAAAGAGGTGGGAACCTATATTTTAATTAGGTTCGTAGTCAAGCCCTCTATATTCAGTATATCTTTTAAATTCCAGGGAAGATATGATCATTATTCTACGAAAACATATTAAGGACTTAAGGATCTGAGTGAAGAAAAGATAGAACTGAGCCTTCTCCCTAGTCCTGCCTTGATTTCATAGTTCAAGCTCTTTCTGTTATACCATGTGATAATATTACTCATGGAAAACACACAACTTAAGGAGTCTTTATTCTAAAACATATAAGCACTTGATTCTCCAGGTAGTCATTTGCATGCTGACAGATATGTCTTTGTGAAATCTCACCTTTTCACAGTCACCACCATTTTACATCCTTCTCATGTATCACTAATGAATGGGCCTTACCTGGAAATAGCAGAATTGAGAACCCAAGATTCAATCAGGAGAAACAACGTAGAGTCCAAAATATGTGTTTTAAGGGAGCACTGAATAGGACATGACACCATCAACTACTTTCAAAAGAGAGCCTAGGGCCTGGGACAGAGTGGACTTTCAGGAATAAGAACAGGATGAATGGTGATTTTAAGTTCATTTAGACAAATGGTTTCTTACAATTAGAGACCCAAGCAGAGGCGTCTGTGGCAATTTGGACTTAACTAGAGCCAGAATAAGAATATCAGCAACAGCAACCATGACAGAAAGTGTGTGTTCTAAATATTTGCAAAACATTTTTAGATAACTTCTTAATGCATGTCAACTACAATGCTGTGAAGCACATACTTATCAGTAGGATATGACAAAATAAAAAAGGGACTATGTGGTGTTGGAGTAAGACAAATAGCAGTATATAATGAAGTATAAATATAATACACAGTTGCATAAATTACAACAGATTTTGGAAAAGCAGCTACTAAGGAGAGTAGTTGTGATTATTAAACAATTATTTGGAACATTTAAAGTACTTGGCAAAATTATTCCTCATCAGCAAAATATTGATAGGTGAAGGTGGCAACTTATGTTCTAGAGACTGCTGGAATGTGATAGGCTAAGGACAAATGAGGCTCAGACTAAGTTGGGGAAAGATAGCAACAAATATATCCCCGTATACATGCTCTGTTCCTGGCACTGTGGTTATAGAGCCCAAGTTCTGCTGCTGATGGTACAAGCCCATCAGGAATAAGAAAAGCCAAGAAAGCCAAGGGTGGATATAGAACACAGTGGTGGAGGTGGAGCTGTCCATGTCCTATCCAACTGCATCTTGGGGGAAGATTCAAGAAAGCATTTGAAATGAGTTTGTGGAGTAGACCTAGGAGGATAGTCTTGGGTAAATAAATCAACACTGAAGTTCAGATGATATTAGAGACCATGTCTCTTGCTAAAGTTTCCACTCTGTCAGTCCGTACAAAGAAATTTAAGACTTCCATGTCTACCTGGTCTCATTCGATCTCTCTTGCTCTGACTCCAAATTTCTCAACCTCACCACCTTTGACTTGTTGGATCAGATTATTCTCTGCTATGAGGACTGAACTGTGCATTGTAGGATGTTTTAACAGCATTCCTGGCCTCTACCTGTCAATAGCACTCTCCCCAGTTATTATCAAGAGGTTTCCAGATAATGCTAAATATTCCCTGGGAAGCAAAATTGTTCCTAATTGAGAAGCACTGGCCTCACTAGTAGCCTTTGCTACAGATAACAGGGCATTGTGGCTCATTCTGGTTTTGTGGCTTTTTTGGATTCACAGTTACTGTGACACTGTATCCCTGGGCCTTTCTGACACTGAGGATGATTGAGCCACCCAAAGGGCACTCAGAATATTGAATCATTGTCATCTGGAGTTTATACATGGAGGGATTCAGTCAGAGAGCTAGAGATCTGTCCGCAAGTTACGTGGAGGAACTGAAACTTGAAATTCAATCATAATACTCTACACCATATCCCTTTTTTTCTATAGCAAGTGGTTTTTATCCCAGATTTTGCAGATTCCTCCAACTTTAAGTATTGAGGGAAAAGGGAAATAGGTAGGATCTTGGGTTCTCCTGTGTTTTTACCCATCCCTGCTCTTGGCCCCAGCAGCATGACTGTCACCATTCTGTGTTGATAATGGTTTCTGTTTCTGCTAAAGTAATAAAAGGTAGAATTCTATGCATTATCTTTTACACAGAGGGAAGCTCAATGATATTTATGTATTATTGTTTTCAAGAGTAAAGCAAGCTAAGGCTGCAGGGGTATTAAGTTTGTTAACCTGCAAGGTGGAAATTTCATAGGGACAGGGACCCAAAAAAGCCATTTCATTATCCATTCTTGATCTGTTTCCAGAAAAAGTCATCTTGTCTCCCTATTTTACTCTTCCAGGCTATCCTGAGCTATTCTGCCAGAGTTTTCTTCTGGCAGAACTTTGAAAAATTTTACCCCATTCTTGAGAATCTAAATTCTTATCCTGCTAACATCTTGCTTGGCAGTCTTGAAACTCTGTATGAATCCAGGAATTTCTAGCTTCTCATTTTTCATAAAATAGGGGTCATCTCAGGGTGGGAGAATACAGCTTGACCACTCACATTTCCCATATCTCCTTGTTGTGATATGTGAAGGTCTACATTTAGAGACTGATTTGGTTAAATAAAGAGGTTGATTTCTCCAGTTATCATTTTTCTTAAAAGCAGATGAACTTGAAAATTCTGACATATGTATATTTTGTCAGCCAAAGACAAACCATCTATTTCGGGAGGCAATATTGCATAGTTGTGAATTGTGTGCTTTGGAAAGTGTGCTTTCTCAGTTCATATTCCAGGTTGCCACTTTTAGCAATATTATCTCAGACAAGTTTTCTAAATTTTTATGAATCTCTTTCCCTCATCTCTAAGTTGGAATGATAACATTCTCTATATTGGAACTGTTGGAATTAAATGAGATAATCTATGTAAGCTTCTCTGATAGCTCAGTTGGTAAAGAATCCACCTGCAATGTAGGAGACCCTGGTTTGATTCCTGGGTTGGGAAGATCTGCTGGAAAAGGGATAGGCTACCCACTCCACCCCAGTATTCTTGGGCTTCCCTGGTGGCTCAGCTGGTAAAGAATCTGCCTGCAATGTGGGAGACCTGGATTTGATCCCTGGGTTGTGAAGATTCCCTGGAGAAGGGAATGGGTACCCACTCCAGTATTCTGGTCTAGAGAGTTCCATGGACTGTATAGTCCATGAGGTTGCAAAGAGTCGAACACGACTGAGTGACATACTTACTGTACGTAAAACATTTAAAAAGTACTAAATAAATAATAGCCAGTTCCACTGTTATTACTACTTTATTCCTGGGATCATCCTGGAAACTCCAATTAAAATAAATGAATTTATATTAAAAAATAAAACAATAAAGAAAACTACATGCTATAAATTAAAGAAATAATTGATAAAAATGATATTGGAGGTTATCTTGATAATTTCACAATTTTCTGAGTTATCAGAAAATAAGGGTTATAATGAATAGATTGATAAAAACATAACTACATCAAGGAAAATGATATTAAATGAACTATAATATATTAAATTACCCCAATAATAAATTCTTGCTATATTAAACTAGTTGAGTCCCTATATTAGACATTTTAAAATGTGGTAACTTTTTTCCCTATGATAAGCTCTGTCTTAACTGAATTTGTAAGCTTCTAAAGAAATTTCTACTGCCTTTGTTTGATGTTTACTTCCAGAGAACTGAGGATTTCTGAAAGGGTGAATTTTGCCTTATATATTAAAGAGAATTTTAAGGCAGACATGTTAATATCACTAGTGATAAAGTGAAAGTGGGAATTATATCAAAAATTTGATATTTTAGATATTTTTAAAAAGCTTTAGAAGAACTAGACAATTAACATATTTGCCTAAATAAGTCCTCTGACTATTTTATCTTATTCTTAATCTGGATCTTGGAAAGAAAATAGTGTAGTCAAATCACTATTACTTTTACTAGTTGAGTAAATGAAAAAAGTATAATGCAGAGCCTAAATAAATGCAAACTGAATGTTGAAAACTTTTGGTTCTTTATTTTCGTTATTACTGTTGCTAACTTGCTTGCTCTGGGTCTTTGCTGTGGCATGAAGGTTCTTTGTTGCAGTGCTCAGGCTTCTCTGCCTGTGGCATGCGGGCTCCAGGGCACATGGGTTTATTTGCATTTAGGTCTTAGTTCTCTGACCATGGATTGAACCCACATTCCCTGCATTGGAAGGAGGATTCTTAACCATTGAACCACCAGGGAAGTCCCAACTTTTGGCTCTTAATTGTTACCATCCCCTCTACCATGCATGTTCTTACTGTTGTTATGACCTTTCCTGTTAGCCAGTTGAACAACATCATACAACATGAAACATGTACCAATGGGTAATGTAACCAGTGATCTGGCCACTATTCCAAGACAGATTTTGCTTTAGGAGCCTAAGTTATTAATAAGCATGTCACTGATTTTATTACCTCATAGTATATAATACATGTTGTGTGACAATACTTGATGTAAGAAGCAGAATTTATATAGATCTAGAAAGATCCACATATAGATCCACTGGCAGAGACTGGTGTCAAACTTTCTATGGGACCTGGAAGAATCATACAGTTTTTCCTTTTCTATTCCCTAGGCTTCCCTGATATGTGCAAAGTCAGTGGCATTGGGTCAGAATCACTTCTGTATCACAAGAGGTCACAAAACAAGCTCTCTATCATTTCAAAAAGATACAAGCAATTCATATTAAATAGTGATAGATAATCACTTAGTTTATCACAAAATATTGCCATTCCTATATTTTGCTTTGAAATGTCTACGTTAATGTTTTCCCATTTTATGTCACTGAGTGCAAGGCTTTATACCATTACCTTAATATTGCTGATTTTTTCTTCTTTTCTTGAGTTGTAGTAAAGAGAGTCACATTGCGCTGTCACCATGACTTACCCCTGCCATTTTTGGCTTTTGTGGCCAGTGTTGTGACAGGTTATTCCTTGGTGGACATAAAACCTAGTGGGATTAAAACTATTCTTATCTCCTGAAATCCTCTTACAAACCATATACCCAGGTATATTAAGCCAAGAAAAATGTCTTCTATTTTCTCCCAAAGATTATAAACAGCAATATGCTTGGATGATAATAGAACTGGACAGGAGAGCAACTAGACTACCTTGTTTTCTGAAAAATCATTCCATTGCAACCCAATACATTTTCAGATGGTTCCTTTTTCTTTTTTAATTCTAAGAGTACATTCTTGTGTTGAATAATTTCTGAATTAAAAAAATTGGAAACTTATAAGTAAATGGCTCCATGCTAGTAAACTTCCATCCTTTCTTGTATTTTGGTATACTACTGATTGTTTGGGGCTTCTCTGGTGGCTCAGATGGTAAAGAATCTGCCTGCAATGCAGGAGACCTGAGTTCAATCCCTGGGTGAGAAAGATCCTCTGGGGAAGGGAATGATTACCCATTCTAATATTCTTGCCTGGAGAATCCCATGGACAAGAGGAGCCTGGTGGGCTGCAGTCCATTGGGTTGCAAAGAGTCAGACATGACTAACACTTTCACTTTCACTGATTGTTTACAATGTATACATTTTGCATATCAATTAAGATTAGTTGGCATATCTAGATTTAATTAAACCACTCCTTCTACAAAAGCAGCTCAGTTGTCCAAACTGCAATAATTCTGAATATGTAATAATTTAGATGTGCTTATTATAACTGCATAGTTGAAAATAACTGCTAGGGAGATTCAAATTTTAAACAGCATAACACAGGGTGTACATTTCAACTTCTTATATGAAAGACTTTCTGAAGCTCTCCATATTATGGGGAATGTAGATCCTCTCAGCATTCCCCTTACCTGTTCATTAAAGACCAGTTGTCTTTTAGGTCCTTCTTGTCTTACTGTCAGTTTCACAGCTTAGTTTGTGTTTTTCTCTCTATATAAAACTAACACAACTGCATATTTTTCAATAGACATCAGCCTTTCACTAATTCAAAATGCCTATTTCTTTAATTAATCCAAATTAGAGATTATATTTCTCTCGAAACAAAATGTATCCTTACATCAATTAAATGAGAGTTTTTGGTGAAATGTTCCCTAACAGAGAATAAGTAATTGAGATATAATTGTTTGTAAATTAAAAATAAGTACCACTTTTATGGAGAATGTGAGTTTAATGCAGATGATTTCCATGCTTATGATGTGATTTATGTGGCTTTTTATACAACTGTTTTGGAAGCATTCAGAGTACCAGTTGAGGCAAAAGCCTCTTAATGTTTGTTTTAGTGTTTGGCAACAAATACTGTCTATAAAATATGTAGTAGTTAATATTAAAAGCTCATGCCAGATTGTAACATATTCAATCTATTTAAATGTATCAATTTAAAGCTCCATCTGAATGAGTTCTCATTTAACATTTAGATTTCTTAGGATTTTTGCAGGTGAGCTCTGGTGAAGTTAGAGGGTGTGTATTCTCCTGATTGGCGGAGCCTGCAAAGCAAGGGCTCTTTATGCACTCACCTAGAGCTTTTTTTTAAGGATCAGCTGGTAGTAAGCACCTTCAGTGTCCATAAGGTTTGCTGAGTGAGCAGAACACAAAAAAGTTCTCCTTTTGAGTAATCTATGTAGGAGGGAGAAGATGGTGAGATGTGCCAGGCTTACAAATCTCTCCCTGTCCATTGATTTGCTAGGAGAGAACATCTTTCTTTATTGTGGCTGTGTTTTCTCAAGATTGCTTTTTCTCAGCATGTGATTCCTTGCTTCCCTTCCCCAGTTCCCCTCTTCCTCATGCCCCCTCACTTCCATTAATGATAAGGTTCTTTTAAAAGCCAGTAGTACAATTCTTTTTCATGTTGCATCACATGCTTGAAGAAAATCTAGAATGCTTTAGGAAAGACACAGCAATGTCCTACTGGTGCAAGGGGTCCCTGCTTGGGGAGACAAATGCTGGTTTTTCATTTTGGTCGGATCTACACTTGAGCCAGTTATTCAAAGATTCTAGGATGCAGTTTTCTCATCTCTAAATTAGAGAGTTAGAAACCACATAAAGAAGTACCTGATAAATATTGAATTTGATAGAAGTTAGCTTCAACCTTTAGCTACAAGAAGAATGGAAAGGGGGAAAGAAACAAGAAGAAGGAAGGATGGAGGGAGATAAGAGCCATGTGGAGGCTGGTGGATGATGAGGACATAATGAGACCTGGACTTAGTAAGACAAGGTGGGCCTCCCTGTGAACGAAAAGGGAGAAGCACTGTGATATCCATCCAAATTTATCACTTGAGAAATAGCTGGAACAGACTGTGCTGATGTCAGGAAGAGGCTGGAGCAGAGTGATCAAAGCAAACACATGTGGAGCTTTATTAGAATAGAACATTATCCTGCACTGCAAGACAATTTTCCTCTTTTAAAAATTATTTTTCATTATAGAATAGATTTATATTTGCAGACAAATTGTAGAGACCTTACTGAGAGTGTTCATATACCCCAACCCAGTTTCCCTTCTTGTTAACATTTTGCATCACTGTGACCCATTCATCAGAACTAAGGAACCAATGGCAGTATGTTCTTGCTAGCCAAATTCCATACTTTATTCTGTTTCATTAGTTTTTCCCTAATGTCCTTTCTTCTGTCCCAGAATATTACTCATCATACTGCATAGCACTTAGACATATATCTTTTCTTCCAGTCTGTGACAGTTTTTCAAACCCTCCTTGTTTTTGATGACTTAGACAGTTTTGAGGAGGCTCTCATTTTGAAGAATGTCCCTTAAGTTGGATCTGTCTGATGTTTTTCTCTTAGTTACACTGGGGTTATGGTTGGGGAAGGAAACCCCCAGAATGATTTGCTATTCCATTCTTATTATACCAAGGGCATGTGCTAGCAACATGACTTCTCATTGATAAAGGCAACTTTGATGACCTGGCTAAGGGAATGCGTCAGACTTCATTGTGCAAATGCATTCTCATGCTTCTTCTGACTTTGCTTTTGGCAGTGAGTTACACATAGCCTTCACTTAAGAGACAGATAGTTCTGCTCCATCTCCTTGAGGAGGAAGTATCTACATAAATTATTTAAAATTATTTTTAAGAATTTACTTATTTATTTATTTTTGGCTCCAGGGTCAGTATTTGTGGCACATAGGCTGAATTACCCTGTGGCATGTGGGATCTTACAGGACCAGGGTTGAAACCTGTGTCCCCAGGATTGGAAGATCAACTAACTACTGGATCTAACCACTGGGCCTGACCACTGGACCACCAAAAAAATTCCTGAAATTCTTTTATTCAGAGATTTATCTCTCTTTCCTTGTTTACTTATTATTCATTTATTTTTATCCATTTGAACTCATGGATATTTACTTTATATTTGGATTATAATCCAACAGTCCATGGAGTCTCAGTCAGACACAACTGAGTGACTAACACTTATAATCCAACACATTTCATTGCTAAGATTACTTTAGCTTTGGCCATTGGGAGCACAAGTTTGCTCCTGTGTCCTTTTAACATGCCCTCATCATTCACTTCAGCTTCTTGATTGTTTCCTTATGTTCTGATGCTCTGTTCCAGGTTGATCTTGTATATCTATGCTCTAACCACAGAATGAGCCAATTCTCCAAGCCCCTCTGGTTCCTTTTATTGGAGAACAGCAGAAGAAACCAAGATCTGGGTGCTGAGTGTGTTCGTGATGACTGAGGTGTTGTTGCTTCTCAGGCTCTCTCAGCAGACAGATCTAGAAAATATATGTGGCATGCTAACTCATGCCTGTACGTGTGTGCTCAGTCATTAGTTGTGTCCAACTCTTGCAACCCCATGGACTGTAGCCTGCCAGGCTCCTCTAGCCATGGAATTTTCCAGGCAAGATTACTGGAGCAGATTGCCATTTCCTTCTACAGGGGGATCTTCCTGGCCCAGGAGTTGAACCTATGTCTCCTGTACTGGCAGGCAGATTCTTTACCACTGCACCACTTAGGGAGCCCCCGTGCATGTACACATCTATAACTATTTCTGTGTCTATCTATATGTATCTCTATTTAATATTGAAATGCGAACTCTATTTCCACCTCTAATATTGTACCATGTGTATCATTCTAGAACCCTTTGTTTATCTGTAATTTTTCACTCCAACAGTGAGAAATCTGACTTCCATAACTGGTCATTTGTGTACCTATTTTTTCTCCCTGGGTTTACATGTATATAAGCTACATGTAAATAAGCTAGGTTTACATGTATATGTGAACCTTATTTAACTTATAGGCCGAGTACATCATGAGAAATGCTGGGCTGGATGAAGCACAAGTTGGAATCAAGATTACTGGGAGAAATATCAATAACCTCAGATATGGAGATGACATCACCCTTATGGCAGAAAGTGAAGAGGAACTAAAGAACCTCTTGATGAAAGTGAAAGAAGAGAGTGAAAAAGTTGGCTTAAAACTCAACATTCAGAAAACTAAGATCATGGCATCTGATCCCATCACTTCATGGCAAATAGATGAGGAAACAGTGGAAACAGTGACAGACTTTTTTTTTTTTTTGGTCTCCAAAATTACTGTATATGGTGGCTGCAGCCATGAAATTAAAAGACATTTGCTCCTTGGAAGAAAAGTTATCACCAACATAGACAACTTATTAAAAACCAGAGGCATTATTTTGCCAACAAATGTCCATCTAGTCAAAGCTATGCTTTTTCAGTAGCCATGTATGGATGTGTGAGAGTTGGAGTATAAAGAAAGCTGAGTGCCAAAGAATTGATTCTTTTGAACTGTGAGAGTCCCTTGGACAGCAAGGAGATCCAACCAGTCCATCCTAAAGAAAATCAGTCCTGAATATTCATTGGAAGGACTGATGCTAAAGCTGAAACTCCAATACTTTGGCCACCTGTGTGAAGAACTGACTCATTTGAAAAGACTCTGATGCAGGGAAAGATTGAATGCAGGAGGAGAAGTGGACAACAGACGATGAGATAGTTGGATGGCATCACCGACTTGATGGACAAGAGTTTGGGTGAACTCCGGGAGCTGGTGATGGACAGGGAGGCCTGGAGTGCTGTGGTTCATGGGGTCACAGAGTCAGACATAATTAAAGGACTGAACTGAACTGAATACTTTCCAGTAACTTACAAAGTTACTTATGTGGATGCCTTTTTAACCCACACTTTACAGTGAGGTTACATTATATTACACTTTTTTATAGTAGAGTTAGATTATTTTTTCAAAGTATACATTTCATCTTGGGATCCCCTAACCTAGTAATTTTTAAAATTTGCCTACATTAAGATTAACCTCTGTTCTGTAAAGTTCTGTCAGTTTTGACAAATTCACAGCATCATGTATTTGCCACTACAGTCCCATGCAAAATATTTTTGCCACCCTTAAAAGTCTTCTTTTCTTCACCCGGTCAATGGTCTTTCTCTCTAGTCACTTTCAGTCTCTGATAATTTTTTGTCTCTACATCTTTGCCTTTTCCAGAATGTCATAGTAATGGAATTATAGAGTACATAGCCTTCTCAAACAGGCTTCTTCTATTTAGTAAGATGCACTTAAAAATCATCTGTATTATATATAGCACGGACTACTAGCTCATAACCATAAACATTCACATGTAGATTTTTCTGTGGACATAAATTCAAGTAAGTTTTCTGAATACCTATGAGTGAAACTGGTAGGGAATATGGTAAACCAGTATTTGGCTTTTTAAAAAACTGAAAAACTGTCTTGCAAAATGTCTATACTATTTTACATCCTAAGTAGTAAGAAATGAGAATGTTTCACCAGCCATGTTGATATTGTTAGTTTTTTGGATTCTAACCATTTTAACAGGCATGGGATGACATGTTGGTGCTTTCTGTGCAACTCCCTAATGACAAATGACATTGAGCACCTTTTCATATGCACACATGTAAGTTGCTTAAGTCACGTCTGACTCTGCTACTCCATGAAATGTAGCCTGCCAGGCTCCTCTGTCCATGGGATTCTCCAGGCAAGAATATTGGAGTGGGTTCCCATGCCCTCCTTCAACCTTTTCATATACTTATTTGTTATCTGTATATCTTCTCTGGTGAAGTGTCTGTTCAGTTATTTTGCCCATTTTTAATTGAGTTGTTTGTTTTCTTGTTGAGATTTAATTCCTTTTTTGCATACTTTGGATGTAAATCCTTTATTATATACATAATTTACAAATATTTACTCACAATCTTTGACTTTTCATTCTCTTACCTGTGTTCTTATCAGAACAAAAGTATTTTTTAAAATTAAAAAAAAAATTTGTTTGTATCCCCTTTTTATCCACAGCTAGATCTCCTACTATATGGAACTGTTCACAGTAATTTTAGAGTATATTGCATACGTTTCTGTTGCTCTCCATATACAGCAGTCCTTTTGGATACCTGGATATTATATCCAAAAGGACTGCTGTATATGGAGTAGTTTAAATTGTCATCTTGCTTTTCCCAGTTCTGCATGCTGTTACAGCTGTGTCTGTCAAAGCTGCTAAACAGGGCTTCTGGAATCATTGAGAAACCAGGGGAGAGGACCTGGGCCTGGAGCAAATGTATCACATTCTCCATTGGGCATAGCAGCCATGGGCATTGAACTCAGGGAGCTTGGTTCAAATTCTGCTCTTCATATTTTCTGGTTATGTGAAATTGTTTAAAACTTTTCTGAAATTTGGCTTACTCATCTATAAAATTTAGACAATATTATCCATTTGTCTTAAGGTGCTATTGGAATAAAAAATATGTAAGTACTTAACACAGCACCTTGCACAGAGTAAGCACTTAGTACGTATTAGTTTTTACTTTTTATTTTTCCTCTGCTTTGTTTCATATATATATATATTTTTTCAGCCTCTCCTGATTTGCCCTAGTGAAATTCCTTACTCTATTACTAATTTTCATCCACCATCTTTATTACAACTCAGAATATGCAACTTTGAGATTTTTCTATTCTTTTATACTGCAACTGGCTCATCTTTTTGAGGAGATTTTCTTGTTTCCAGCAAATGGCTGCTCTTGGTCTTCCTAATATCTATATCATGATTCTTGAACAGGTCAGGGGAGTATTTGTTAAAAAAAACAAAACATCTTCAAGCTCTCCTTTCTCCATCACTCATTTCTAATCAATTACCAAGCTCTGTCAGTTCAACTATATAAAGATTTTCTTCTCTGTTGTTTTCTATTCTGTGATTGGATAAGAAGACTTGATATTAAGTTGATATTCGATCAAGATTAACCCATAACTTTAATGTAATCTTAATAAAGATCCAACTATGAATTCTTATGGACCAAACAAGCTTTTCTTAAAATTTATTTGTGGGAGATTATGTTTGAGGTTAGTTAAGAAATATATCAAAGAATATTTATAGAATATTTTTAGATATTTATAGAATAGAAAATATTTATAGAATAAATAGAAAAAATTATAGAATATTTTATATTCTGTAAAGTCACAATAATTAAAAAAGTCTAATATTGACTACATGTATTTTGTCAATAGAAAATAATAGTATACGAATATGGTTCATTTATTCATATGTGTATTTTTGTGTGTGTATGTATATGTTTATCTGTATATGTATGTATACACAGTATTATAAACATATATAAGTATGTATATTTACTATATATATCTATGTACTTAGTCACTCAATCATGTCTGACTGTAACCCCATGGACTGTAGCCTGCCAGGCTTCTCTGTCATGGGATTCTTCAGGCAAGAACACTGGAGTGAGTTGCCATGCCCTCCTCCAGGGGATCTTCCCAACTCAGGGATCGAACCCCGGTCTCAGACACTGCAGGTGGATTCTTTACCATCTGCGCCACCAGGGAAGCCCTATATATCTATATCTAATCTATATCTATATCACCCATATCTATCTATCTACTCACATACACATAGTTTTTCAAGTTATCAGGCAGAGTTTGGACTATACAGAAAGGTTTATACTGCGTGATAATTGTGAGCACTGGTCCCGGAAATACACCTTCTGGTTTGTCTGGTTTGAGTCATGGCTCTGTCATTTCCCAGCTGTGTGACACTTTAACTTCTTGGGATATTACCTCAGTTTCCTTCTGGGATAAATGGGAAAAATCTAGAACCTATATCAAAATGTAGTTGTGAAGGTTAAATAAGTTAATATAGGTAAAAAGCTTAGAATAAGCCTTGGCCCTGATCACCTGTAGATAGGAACCACTTTTTGGCCAACCCAATACAAAACATAGATTTAAAACTATTGTCTACTTAATTTTTGAAAACTAACACTGTAGTCACTAGTTTATGTCTTGAGATATCAAAAAGTTTAAAATAAAGAGAAAATTTTAAGCTTTATTATGAAAACAGTGGTGAAAGACTCTTTAAAGGGATATCTTTGTTAACATATTATCCACAGGATCACAAACTTAATTGCATGGAGGTCTAGTAGGTAATCACTGAAGTAGCCCAGGTAGAGAAGACAGAAAAATGGAAGCATCACAGCCCATTAAATTAAAAAGACAACTGTTTTCCAACTCCATCTGATTACTCATGCAGAATTCACTTTTCAAGAGAATCTGAAAACTTCTATTTCTTAATGTTGACAACTAGTTTAATTTTTAAAATATTGTGAGTGACAAAGTATGTCTATGGCTAGTAGCTGGTTTAAACTGTTTGCTTGCCACTGAGACCTAGAATCTTTAGGCTATAATAACCTTTCTTTCAGCTTGCTTATCCCCCTTAAACCTTTTACAGTGCTACCTAGATAGTACAGCTTAATACTTGTTTTTTGTTGACTCAATTTGATTTTCCTCCTGAGTTTTTCTGATTCAGATCAATCCTTTGAATCATTAATAAACCTCCATTGTAGCTGTTCATGTTAAATGTAGGGTGCTATTAGGGATTCTATATAAATCCCTCTAATTATAACAATCAGATTGTTAGAACATTCCATCAAGTTGTTTTTCTCATGATATAGATGAGAAAACTAGAAGGCTCAATTACTTTTCTAAGATCAAAGTCTTGCTGCCAGTGTAGACTTAACAGCATTTTGTCTGGGTCTGCCCTTTCAAATGAGCTAACATTCAAAATAGGCAATGAAACGTTCAGATCTCTCCAGGGCATAGCATTGTCCAGGCATCAGCTAACTGGAGTTGCTGACCACATCTTGTCCATCTGGAAAAACTTTTTCTACGGTCATTCTACTGGATGATTTTGTCAGGATTACGGGTTAGAATGCAGAAAACATAGGCTAAAAGAAGTCTGCTCCTTACAATGGATAGCTTTCCAAATGTTCATTTGTAAATTAGTTATTTGGAACTCAGAATCCATTTCCTTGCACAAACAGTTACAAATGCAGTTATGTTTCCCTTGAGGCATGTCCACAAAAGGCTATTTAGCCTTAATGTATCTGAAATAGTGTACATTTGCCATGGAAATGTTTAGAAAATAGAATTCTTATAATTCTAGCAATTAAATAAAAAAGAAAACTGTAAACATCAATGAGAACTTTAAAATATAGTTTGAATACTGATGGAGGATTTATGCAGAGAAAAATATAGAACTTGGAAAATAATTGTGTTAGGATTTAGGGGGAGTCATTTCTGGACACTACTGAAGCACTTGAAAAACTAATGGATTTATGTGCTTGAAATACCTGATTTCATTTCATGACCTCTAGGTTTTTGAACACTAATCTTCCCATGATTAAGTGGTATTTTTAGTGTCCATTTTAGTTGACATAAAAGACATGAAAGATAATAAAAAAGGAAAAGATAAGTAGAGGTGTATTTTTTAATAATGCAGAAGTTGAGAGATACAGCAAGAGAAAGAAACTTAAAAACCATGTCTGTGTTTCCATAACCATGGAAGTGGTGAGCATAGCTATAAACTACTGGCCAGTGGAAAGAGAGACTCCTTTGACTTCTCTTGAGAGAATGCTAAAGTTTTCTGCTGGCAGAGACCTTTTCTCTGAGAAATTCCTGAAACTGTTACTGTTTGATTCCATCATCTCAACGTATCTTGGTCATAAGCCATAAGAAATATAGCAATGACACAGAGTTGAAATCAAGAGTACAAAACACTGTTCAAATGCACTAAATATTTAGGATCCTGAATATTTATTAAACAAGGGAGGGCCTCAACCTCAGTTAGAAATCAACTCAGTATGTGAGTGCTTAGATTTTATCTTCTGAATTGTTTCACTTTTGTCCATGAGTGTGAAAGGTAGAAAGTGAAAGTGAAAGTAAAGTCTCTCAGTCGTGTCTGACTCTTTGTGACCCCGTGGACTGTAGCCCACCAGGCTCCTCCATCCATGGGATTCTCCAGGCAAGAGTACTGAAGTGGGTTGCCATTTCCTTCTCCAGAGGGTCTTCCCGACCCAGGGATCAAACCCAAGTCTCCCACATTGCAGGCAGATGCTTTACCATCTGAGCCACTAGGGAGTTTCCCTTTTTTTGTTCTTGCTAGAGCAAGATAGAGTTCTTCCCTTGACCCTCCCTACAATATGTCTGCCAAGGTTAATTGGCCAGTCAAGACTGAATTGCTCCAACCACTCTAACTAACAACAGAGAAACATGAAAAGCATTGTCCAGTTGTGGCAGTGAGGGCAGAATGTCCTCAGTGAGCCTGCTCTAGGGAATTCTGAACCTAACTTTACATTCTTCATCTTCTCTTATTCCTCCTCCCCACACCCTACCCCTTCCTGCTGCTTGTGATTTAAAAAATGACTTGAATTTGAGATTCTGATGTTCATTAGGATTTCTTAGTACAAATTTTACTAATGATAAAATGAATCAATAGTCTCTTGCCTCTGAGAGTTACCACATACCCCAAGTGAAAGATTATGTTCTTTTCAAAAAGTGAAATTAAAATCCATTTTTATTCATTTCTCATTTAAAGTTGCAGTTCAAATCACCTTTAAACCAGCAAGAATAGCTAAAATATAGTTTTGAAGAGGTTACTGAAGTGGTTATTTTTAAAAAGTTCAGGATAAAGTTGGAAATAAAGTACTTTTTAAAGTCCTATATTATTCTGTTTGTTTATAAGTGTATATATTTACTTCCTAGTTGACAATTAAAATCAACTGAACTAAAAAGTGGCAAGATTAGAGTTCTAGGAAAATAGAAGAAATTACAACATATATGGAAAACATACAAATTTGAGATACCAAACCACAGTTTGGTTGAAATATCCAATTATCTTGGTCTAAAGAACCCTAATTGCCAGTTTTTAGTTCATTTGATTTTAATTGACAAATACAAAGTAAGTATATTTATTTACATACAGACAGAACAATATAGGGCTTTAAAAAATGATCACATAATGCTTCTGGGACCTGAGAATGCTAATTCTTCACTAAGTTTCATGGCTATAGATATTTCTTTGGGTGGCGAGAAATGAGAAAGAGTATGCTGAAAAGAACTACAGTTCCATCTTCACCATGATTCTTTGTTAATTTAATGCACATTTGGTTATTCAGTATATGTTGGAGAGAAGAATGTCAACCCACTCCAGTATTCTTGCCTGGAGAATTCCATGGACAGAAGAGCCTGGTGGGTTAAGTCCATGGGATTGCAAGGAGCTGAAGATGACTGAGTGACCACCACTACGTGTTCTAGAACCTTAGCAAAAGCTGGCTATGTTAATATGTGTATTATCCTTTTCCCCAAGCTCTTTAAATAAGGGAACGTGTTCTACTTCTCACATTTTTCTTCTCCACTGACAGAAGTTAGGATCTCTTACAAAAAAGAGGAGTATAAAATGTTTCATACCATTTTCACTTATATACACTCTTCTACTTGCTAATTGCCTTATCCTTTCAAGTTTTATCTCACCATAGAATTTAAGCACATAGTTGGTTGGGATTTTGTTTTACTGTAATGGTAAACAGTTTGAGTCTTTTCTCACTGCTTAGCACTTTGTAGGAACTGAGTAGTTACTCAATAAGTATTTAATAGTTAGCAATTAGTCAAATATGGGAGGGGGATAAGAGAAGGAGAAAGACAATATCTTCTGGATTAACTTGAAGCCTCTGAAATCTATAGCATTACTTCACAGCCTAATTATATGTTCTTTGCAGCACATATCATGTTCTTAAGATTTGATATGCCTCCGCAGTACTATTAGTTAATGAATAGAAATAAGAACATGATACTGGCAATCAAAGCTATTCTATGGTTATCGTCTCCCCTCCTGGTTAGTGAGAAAATTCTATCAAATCAAAATGGGAAGTAGTTTAAATTTGAGAGATTTGGATCATTTTCCTGGCAAAGTCAAGAGACCATTTGTTTCCTCTAGGCAGTCTAAAAGGTGTTGAAGAATCAGAACAGAGGAAATTCCAACATTGCTGTGCTGTAACATAGATAATCAGAGAGCTAGGAACAGAATTGAACCACTCTCCTCCTCAGTATTTCTATTTAACTTCACGTCTACAACCTTTTTGTTAGTTCAATTTCGAGACCCAAAAGAAGTAAAGAAAATGAGACATTTTCTTGAGGATAAACAGTATTATTGTTTTAAATTTAGTAGTTGATGAATGTGATATGGATAGATATAAAGAAAAAAATAGAATAAAATAGAATGTCAAAAAGGATAAGAAAAAATGATACAGTTTTTACTATAAGAATTAAAGATACATTTCTTATCCATTTCAGTACCTTATATATCTCTTATTGTCTGTTTAAATGTTTCCATGCACAACCTATTTATTGCCAGACCCACTAGAAAAGATTGAGCAGAGATCAACAGGCATATTTTAAGGCCAAGAAAGATTAGAAATTGGAGGTAGACAAGGAGGTAAAGTACTGGGGATCAGTTAGTGAGAGCAGAACTGATATAAGACAGGGATGCTGTTAGACTAAGATCACAAAGGGTGATTTGTACTATAGATCACAATGAGTAGGATCTGAAACTTGTCAGAGCAGTAACAGTCAGAACTGTGGAAAGGAACAAAGCCAGACACTTATAAAAGTAGTGAAGTCACACTTCATTCTGTCCTAACTATTGTGATAGAGAAGAGACTTCAGTGTAACCTGAGTTCAATGACAAAAATAACAAAAGATAGGACTTTGAAATGCTGGGTGTGTTAGGCAGGATGCAATGGAGGGTGTTCAGAAGGAATTTGATCTTTATGACTAGGCCATCTAGGTTTGTTAATTGGCCCTTATCCAGAGGAAAAACAAACTTCCTGTATCTATATGATAGGAGAGAGTGGTACATGTTGGAGTGTTGAGGATTGGATAAGATAATTGGTGTGAGAAAGGCAGAAATGTAGCGAAAATACGTAGAGTTGTTTATAACAGTGAAAAACTGTGAACAACCCCAGACACCAAGCATTAGTGGACTTGTTAGATACAATATAGTAATCTATTCAATAGACCCAATACAGTCTTAAGTTGATGGTAGCTGTATTATTTTTTTAAAAGGAAACGTGCTATAATACATTGTTCAATGAAATAATCAGTTTTAAAATTAATGTGACACTGAAATTTAGTTGTTAAAATACACATATGTATTATGCACACAGAGACACATGAATGTACACGTACACGGTCAGATGAATACTCATACGTATATTCATTTGCCTAGGTACAAGTTGGAGGATAATTTGTGATTTTGTGTGAATTTCACTATTTTATAATTATTTTTTGTCTAAAAATCTATGCTAATGGTATAGTGACCAAAATAAAAAGAATGCGGAACATAAAATCACAATTCCCTTTTCTCACCCACTATGGCAACAAAACCTTGGGTGACCACACTGTCCTCTCAGCTGGTTTAGAGCCAGATCAACTCTTTATCTAATTGTGATAACTGGAGAAGCTTATAGTGCTTGAAACTAGAAGCATGGGAACAAGATTTTGTTAGCACTTGCTCACTGCAGAGTTTTGCTTGGAGAACCAAGTAAACAAAAGATCCTAGGCTACACTGGAAGAACTCTTCACTGGGTACCCAATCCTCAAATAGAAGGGTAATCAATTAAACTTCAATTTAAACAAAAAGAGAGAGAGAGAAGGGGGTGGATAATCAGTCTGACTTCTGATTTGGAACGAGAATCTGAGTCCTCCAAGAGGAGAAAGTTCACCCTGAGATGAGAGAAAGACCAAAGGTAAATACTGTGTTTTGCTTTGGGATACAACAATGGTGTTGGAATGGAAGAGAAGAGAAAAAAAAAAAAAAAACAGTCCAATTGCTCATGTAGTTTTCCCTTCCACTTAGGAAGCATCTCCTTGGTATCTGACAGGGAGAGCAGGAACTCAGGACCTCTCTGAGAGTCTTGGTGGGGACTGTGTCTCAGAAGGGCTGCAGACTCTGAAGGATGGTTTCTCTACACTAGGCTTTTTGAGGGTTAGCAGAAAGAGTGGTTGCCTGGAGGACTTGCCTTGCATGGTGCAGGACTTCTGTTTTTTGTTTTTGTTTCCCTTTTTGTTTGTTTTTAATACAGAAGAATTTACTCCATCAGTTCAGTTCAGTTCAGTCACTCAGTCGTGTCCGACTCTTTGCAATCCCATGAATCGCGGCATGCCAGGCCTCCCTGTCCATCACCAACTCCCGGAGTTCACTCAGACTCACGTCCATCGAGTCTGTGATGCCATTCAGCCATCTCATCCTTGGTCATCCCCTTCTCCTCCTGCCCCCAATCCCTCCCAGCATCAGAGTCTTTTCCAATGAGTCAACTCTTCGCATGAGGTGGCCAGAGTACTGTAGTTTCAGCTTTAGCATCATTCCTTCCAAAGAAATCCCAGGGCTGATGTCCTTCATAATGGACTGGTTGGATCTCCTTGCAGTCCAAGGGACTCTCAAGAGTTTTCTCCAACACCACAGTTCAAAAGCATCAATTCTTTGGCGCTCATAGTTAGCAGCAAAATACCACATTCCAAATGCATTTGTTTTGTATACTACACCCTTAGCAGAAATCAATATGGTCACAAGTAATCTAGGGCTTCTGTGGTGGCTCAGAGAGTAAAGCGTCTGCCTGCAATGCAGGAGACCTGGGTTTGCTCCCTGGGTCAAGAAGATCCCCTGGAGAAAGAAATGGCAACCCACTCCAGTACTCTTGCCTAGAGAATCCCATGGACAGAGGAACCTGGTAGGCTACAGTCCACGGGGTTGCAAAAAGTCGGACACGACTGAGTGACTTCACTTCACTTCACAATCCAAACCTAATTTATTTTTTAAAATCTTAAATTATTTTAAAATCTTAAATTCTAAAGAGAAGACAGATTCTAGGCGGATAGAAAAGTAAGCTTTACTATTTTCCTATTTATACTTCTGAAATTTATGTTTTTGGGTTATTTATTTTTTCTTAACTTTTACTTTTGTATTGAGGTATAGCTGATTAACAATGTTGTGATAGTTTCAGGTGAACAGTGAAGGGATTCAGTCATATAGATACATGTATCCATTCTCCCTCAAACTCTCCTATCTGCCACATGACACTGAGCAGAGTTCCATGTGTTGTACAGTAGGTCCTTGTTTGCTATCCATTTTAAAGATAGCAGTGTGTACATATCCATTCCAAATTCCCTAGCTATCCCTCTCCATCATTGTTCTCCCTGGCTGTTTTGTCTCCAAGATGCCTTGTCAGCTTAAAAAGTCTCAATTTGATAGGGGAAGAAAGGAGTCTGCAACATTCAAGATGAGCATCCCCAGGGACACAAATAGTGCCCGAGTCCAGGCTAATGGGAGTGGTGGTTGCGTTCAAGACTCTCTGCGATGTGGATTCTTGATCTTTGCAGTAGTTAGCTTGTTCTAAAGAAACAAGGTTAAATAAATAAAGTCAGCCATACAACACAATTCAGCCTCCAGCATGCCTACTTCTTTGTCTTTTCTTTCTATGACACTGTCAGTTTTTGAAGGAATATTTTACCATTGCATTCTTCAGGCCTGGCACAAAGGTGTTTAATAAATAGCTATTGCATGAATCAGTGAGAACAATATATGATATTTAATGATCTCTTACATGTATAAATCAGGCCTCATATTAGTGGTTCATGGCAGCATTATTTATACTCAGTTGTTGTTCACATTCAAAAGAAACAAGTTTGATTTTCGTGCAAATGTACTCCTCAATTTTGAAATTTTCATTTATCCAGCCTGGTTCTAGCTCTGTCTCTCATTCTGTCTGTCTCTTACTCTGTCTCCCAAGTCCTACATATCAGAATCGTCTTGGAAGATGGTTAAAAATGTAGAATCCAAGGCTCTATCATAATTTGTGAATCTAGGATCTGAGTAACTGTATTTTTAGTGCCTTTGCAGATGGATTTGATGGATCTTAAAACTTGAGAAACACTGCTAATATGTTTAATTATATTCAAATCATAGTTTTGTATGAAAATATTATCATCTAGTAACTTTAAAAAGAATTCATTGGAGTATAGTTACTTTGCAATGTTGTGTTAGTTTCTGCTGTATAGCACAGTGAATCAGCCATATGTGCACATATGTTCTTTTGTTTAGTCACCAAGTTGTACCTGACTCTGACTCCATGGACTGTACCCCAACAAGATCCTCTGTCCATGGGATCTCCCAGGCAGGAATACTGGAGTGGGTTGCCATTTCCTTCTCTGAGAGATCTTCCTGATTCAGGGATTGAGCCTGTGTTTCCTGTATTGGCAGGCAACTTCTTTAACACTGAGCCACCGGGGAAGCCCATGTATACATGTATCCCCTCTTTGTTGTATTTCCTTCCCATTTAGGTCATCACAGAGCAATGAGTAGAGTTCCATGTTGTTATACAGCAGGTTATTATTAGTTATCTGTTTTATACATAATAGCGTGTGTGTATATATATGTCTCAATCCTAATCTCCCAATCCATCCCACTTCCCTCTTCCCCCTTTGTGTCCATATGTCTGTTCTCTACATCTGTGTATCTACTTTGACTTTGCAAATAGGTTTATCTGTACAATTTTTCTAGATTCTATATATATGTGTTAATAAATTTTTGTTTTTCTGGCTTACTTCACTCTGTATGACAGCCTCTAGGTCCATCCATGTCTCTGAAAATTGCACAGTTTTGTTCCTTTTTAGGGCTGATTAATATTTATTGTACATATGAACCACATCTTCTTTATCCATTCCTCTGATGATGGGCATTTAGGTTGCTTCCGAGTCCTGGCTGTTGTAAATAGTCCTACAGTGAATGAACACTGAGGTGTATGTATCTTTTGGAATTATGATTTTCTCTGGGAACTTTATAAAAGCAACTTTTATTACTGAAGATTGCAAAATAAAATAAAGAAGTGAAGGGTGAGGGAGATGGGGTGGCAGATCAATAGGAACTCTGTTACTTGTCAGGGTAACCTGATAGTGACTATATGTTGGAGTGTATTGATTTTGTTCAAAGAAGTTTTCCTGTTCTTCAGAGTGTTCAGTGAATTTTTTTTTTCAGACTTCTTGAACTGTGCTGGTTGAGAAACCTTCAGAGGCATTTAGAAGGGTCAGGGGTCTTTCTATGCATGAGAAATCTTAAGAACTTAAAATCTTTTGGGTGGAAGTACTTTTCAGTGTACTGTTTGTTCCTTGATATAGTACCACTAACCACTGGAATGTACTATTTCTGCTTATTGTTTTGAAGCTAAAATATTCTCAGATTCTTGATGCACTTAGAATCAAGGCTTTCATTTTCTAATATATACTTAAGAAATCTTTATTCATTTATTAGTCCTAAGTACAGAATGCTAAAGAAAGGATATCTGCAATCACAGATGCTATTAGGATAATTTACTTTTAATTAACTGGGTATTGTTATTAAGAATATGATATAATAGCAGTCTCTTCAAGCACAAGCAGGCAGGAGAGAGAGCACAGTGAATGAAAGTTGTTGGCAGAACCACCTTTTAATCCATTTCTTCTCTGCCAGAAGTATGAATGGCTCTCAAACTTTTCAGATAGATTGTCCATTTGTTGAGGCTCTTCAAACATAAGGCCTAAAAGGAAACAAAAACAGATTGTGGTTCTGTTTTGAAAACAATGACATTTGTGTCATTCTAGTCAAACACACTATAAAAAGCTGTTTCATCTTTGTGTTTACATGAACTTTGAGTCATGTGACTCTGGTTCCTGGGAATTAAACCAAAAAGTAGACAGAGGGTGTGTGAGAGGGGAGCTCCTCCATGGCTTGGGTTGGGGTGGTGGATATTGCTTCCCTCCACCCCACAAATCAACATATAGCAAACATATAGAAATGGGTAGGTAATTACACAGCTCAATGAACTGTTCAGGAATGCCCACATCTGTATAACTAGAAATAGAACATAACTGGACCCAGAAGCCACAATATATGTCCTTTTTTAAAGAACAATTTCTCATAAAGATAATCATTATCCTGACTTCTACCATCATACATTAGTTTTCTCTGTTTCTTTTTTTAAATGGAGTCATATTGAATATATATTTTTGTGATTGGCTCTTTTGCTCAAGATAGTATTTGTGAGATCAATGTATATTTTCATATATAGCTGTGCCTTGTTTTTTCCAGTTTCTTTATACTGTTATATTTTATGAAATACCACAATGTACAAGTCCTTTCTATTGGTTATGAACAATTGAATAGCATCTAAACTTGAAAAACTAAAAATAATACTACTACTCAACTTGTTTTATGAGGCAAGTATTGCCTGATGCTCAAATCAGGCAAAGACAATACAAAAAAGAAAGTTAAAGGTCAGTATCTTTCATTGATTTTAGACCTAAAATCTGTAACAAAATATTAGGAAGTTGAATGAAAATGTGTAAGAATAATTATACAGTGTGAACATGTGAGATTTATTCTAGGTATGAAAGCCTAGTTCAACATTTGAAACTCAATTAATATAATCTGTGGTATCAATGCCTTGGCCACCTGATACGAAATGCCAACTCATTGGAAAAGATCTTGAGGTTGGGAAAGATTGAAGGAAAAAGGAGAAGAGAGCAGAGCAGCAAAGGATTAAATGGTTGGATAGTATACTGACTCAATGGATATGAATATGAGCAAACTCAGGGAAATAGTGAAGGACAGTGAAGCCCGGTGTGTTAAGGCTCATGGAGTCACAAATAGTCAGACATGACTAAGCAACTGAGCAACAAAGAACAGAGAAGAAAAATTTTATTTAAAAAAAGTGTAATTAGCCTCAAATTAAAATAAATAAAATTAAAAAAAAAAAAGAAAACTAAAAAACAAATTATACTGCTGTGGGCAGGAATCCCTTAGAAGAAATGGAGTAGCCATTACAGTCACCAAAAGAGTCCAAAATGCAGTACTGGAATGCAATCTCAAAAATGACAGAATGATCTCTGTTTGTTTCCAAGGCAAACCATTCAATATCATGGTAATCCAAGTCTACGCCCCGACCAGTAATGCTGAAGAAGCTGAAGTTGAACTGTACTATGAAGACCTACAAGACCTTCTACAGCTAACACCCCAAAAAGATGTCCTTTTCATTATAGGGGACTGGAATGCAAAAGTAGGAAGTCAAGAAACATCTGGAGTAACAGACAAATTTGGCCTTGGAGTATGGAATGAAGCAGGGCAAAGGCTAATAGAGATCTGCCAAGAGAATGCACTGGTCGTAGCAAACACCCTCTTCCAACCACACAAGACTCTAAACATAGACATCACCAGATGGTCAACACCACAATCAGACTGATTATATTATTTGCAGCCAAAGATGGAGAAGCTCTATACAGTGAGCAAAAATAAGACCGGGAGCTGACTGTGGCTCAGATCATGAACTCCTTATTGCCAAATTCAGACTTAAATTGAAGAAAGTGGAGAAAACAACTAGACCATTCAGGTATGACCAAAATAAAATCCCTTATGACTATACAGTGGAAGTGAGAAATAGATTTAAGGGACTAGGTCTGATAGAGTGCCTGATGAACTATAGATGGAGGTTTGTGACATTGTTCAGGAGACAGGGATCAAGACCATCCCCAAGAAAAAGAAATGCAAAAAAGCAAAATGGCTCTCTGAGGAGACCTTACAAATAGCCGTAAAAAAAAGGGAAGTGAAAAGCAAAGGACAAAAGGAAAGATATACCCATTTGAATGCAGAGTTCTAAAGAATAGCAAGGAGAGATAAGAAAGACTTCCTCAGTGATCAGTGCAAAGAAATAGAGGAAAACAATAGAATGGGAAAGACTAGAGATTTCGTCATGAAAATTAGAGATACCAAGGGAATGTTTAATGAAAAGATGGGCTCAATAAAGGACAGAAATGGTAGGGACCTAACAGAAGCAGAAGATATTACAAACAGGTGGCAAGAATACACAGAAGAACTGTACAAAAAAGATCTTCATGACCCAGATAATCACAATGGTATGATCACTCATCTAGAGCTAGACATCCTGGAATGTGATGTCAAGTGGGCCTTAGGAAGCATCATTACGAACAAAGCTAGT
>SJYA01000295.1:98106-137013 GCA_006410615.1 Neotragus moschatus | reverse complement strand
GAGATGGGAATACCAGACCACCTGACCTGCCTCTTGAGAAATCTGTATGCAGGTCAAGAAGCAACAGTTAGAACTGGACATGGAACAACAGACTGGTTCCAAATAGGAAAAGGAGTAAGTCAAGACTGTATATTGTCACCCTCCTTATTTAACTTATATGCAGAATACATCATGAGAAATGCTGGGCTGGAAGAAGCACAAGCTGGAATCAAGATTGCCAGGAGAAATACCAAGAACCTCAGATATGCAGATGATACCACCCTTTTGGCAGAAAGTGAAGAAGAACTAAAGAGCCTTTTGATGAAAGTGAAAGAGGAGAGAAAAAGTTGGCTTAAAGCTCAACATTCAGACAACTAAGATCATGGCATCTGGTCCCATCACTTCATAGCAAATAGATGGGGAAACAGTGGCTGACTTTATTTTTTTGGGCTCCAAAATCACTGCAGGTGATAATTACAGCCATGAAATTAAAAGACGCTTACTCCTTGGAAGGAAAGTTATGACCAACCTAGATAACATATTCAAAACCAGAGACATTACTTTGCCAGTTAAGGTCCGTCTAGTCAAAGGCTATGGTTTTTCCAGTGGTCATGTATGGATGTGAGAGTTGGACTATAAAGAAAGCTGAGTGCCAAAGAATTGATGCTTTTGAACTGTGGTGTTGGAGAAGACTTTTGAGAGTCCCTTGGACTGCAAGGAGATCCAACCAGTATCCTAAATGAGATCAGTCCTGAGTGTTCTTTGAAAGGACTGATGTTGAAGCTGAAACTCCAATACTTCGGCCATCTGATGCGAAGAGCTTACTTGTTTGAAAAGACCTTGATGCTAGGAAAGATTGACAGCAGGAGGAGAAGGGGATTACAGAGGATGAGATGGTTAGGTGGCATTACTGACTCGATGGATATGGGTTTGGGTGGACTCCGGGAGTTGGTGACAGACAGGGATGCCTGGCGTTCTGCGGTTCCTGGGGTCGCAAAGAGTCAGACACGACTGAGTGACTGAGCTGAACTGCACTGACCCAGGAAACAATTTGGCAGAATCTAATACCCATATATTGCAAATAATTTCCACAAGTTAGAATAGAAGGTAATGTGATAAAGATTATCTACAAAACCCCTAAAACAGCATATTAGTTAACGATGAAAAACTCAATGCTTTCCCCTTAAGATTGGTAATACAGAAAGAATAACCAGGCTCATTCAAGGTAGTACTGGAACTTCTAGCCACTGCTATAAGGCAAAAAATTAAAAAAAAAAAAAAGTAAAAAAGAAGACAGGAAGGAGGGAAAGGAGAGAGGAAAGAAAAGCTATACAGATTGGAAAGAATATTGTCCCTATTTGTAAATATACGACTGCTTACATAAAAAATCTGAAGGGATCTACAAAAAAACTTAAATAATGAGTGAGGTTAGGAAATCATGGGATGTGAGATCCTAACACTCAAAAGTCAGTTTCTATATACTATTAATGAATATGTAGAAATTGATATTAAAGACACCATACCATTTTCTATCACTCCAAAGAAAATTTAATATATAGGTGTGCACAAAGCAAAACATATGCAAAGTCTGCATGCTGAAAACTATCAAATATTGTTGAAAGAAATAAAAAAAATGAGATTAATGGAGATATATACATAATTTTCTTGGATTAAAGTTTTCAAAATAATAGAGATATTAATTTTTCCTAATCTCTAAGTTTAATGCAATTCTTATTAAAATCCTAGCAAAATTTTACAACACATACAAACACTTATTCTACAATATATATGGAAAGGCCGAAGCTCTGGAATAGTTAAAACAATCTTGAGATAGAGGAATAACATGTAAGGGGCCATTCTATCTGATGTTAAGGCTTACTACATAGCTACAAAAATGAAGAGTGTGTTATTGGTAGGGTGATAGATTTTATTGTTGTTGTTCAGTCACTCAGTCGTGTCTGACTCTTTGCAACACCATGGACTGCAGCACGCCAGTCCTTCACTATCTCTCAGAGCCTGCTCAGACTCATGTCCATTGAGTCGGTGATGCCATCCAACTATCTCTTCCTCTGTCATTCTCTTCTCCTCCTGCCTTCAAATTTTTCCCAGCATCAAGGTCTTTTCCAAAGTCAGCTCCTCAAATCAGGTGGGCAAAGTATTGGAGCTTCAGGATCAGTCCCTGCAATGAATATTCATTGGCAGTGATAGGTACGTAGATCAATATATATTAATTGATACATAGACATAGATAGATACATAAATCAATGTGTGTGAATCGATACATAGAGACACAGAGCAATGTGTAAGAGTGATAGATCAATAGATCAATAAAATAGAATAGAAAACCAGGAAAAGTAACTGCACAAATTGCCAAACTGATTTTTAACAAAGCTGCAAAAAACTCAATGAAGCAAAGACTGCCTTTGCAACAAATAATACTTCAGCAATTAGACAATTTGTAAGCAAAAAAAAAAAACAAAAAAAAACAAAAATGAAGCCCTCCATAAATCTCTCATCTTTTATAAAAATTAATTTAAAATAGACAATGAACTTAAAGATAAAACATAAAGCTTTTAGGAGGAAAGAAAAGATAAAATCTTTAGGATTTAGGGTAGGGAGTTCTTAGATTTCAGACCAAAAATGATCCATGTAAGGAATAAATGACAAGTTGGGCCTCATCAAAATAGGAAAACAACAACAAAAAAAATTGGTTCTAATACCCTGGTGTAAAAGATCAAAAACAGACTACAGACTTGGGAAAAAGTTTACAAACCACACAGCCATCTAGTAACTACTACCTCTCCAGCATCCAGGTACAAAACGACTCAAGTCCACCAAAGAAACAAAGAGGCATTTCAAACAGGAGTACATGCAGAGAGCAAATAAAGACACTAGGAAATCTTCAGCATTATTAGTATTAGCTAAATGCCGATCAAAACCATAGTACAATATCACCATATAGCTATCAGAATGACTAGAATAGGGGCAACGCCAAGTGCTGGCAAGGATGTGGAGGAACTGTATCATTGCTGGTGGGAACGTTAAAAGGTATAGCCACTGTTTCTGTCAGTTCCTTAAAAACAAAAAGCACCTTATGACCCACTGTTGTCTCTTGGACCTTCGTCCTGGATACATCACAACGTATGTTTACATGCAATGTGCCTGCAAATGTTCTAGCAGCTGTATCCATAATAACCTCTAATCGGAAACAATTCAATATTTTTCAATGAATGAAGGATTTAATGGTGGTGGCTCCGTACCCGTGGCTCCATATCCTGAGTCAGAAGCAATTAGAAGAAATGGATGTGCAACACCTTAGATGAATCTCCTGGGAATTATACTTCATAATATAAGCCAATCCCTGAAGGATATATACTGGATGATTCTATTTGCATAACATGTTTTAAATGACAAAATTTTGGAAATGGAGAGCAGATGAGCACTTCTGGGAATAACGGGGGAAGGAAGAGGTGGGTGTGGTGATAAATGGTCAGCACGAAGGATACTTGTGTTGATGGAATTGTTTTATATTTTGATTGAATATATGAACCTACACATGATGAAACTGCACAGACCTAAATACACAAACACACCAACACACACACACACACTCAAGTACAAGTAAAATAGGAAATCCAAGTAAGGTCAGTGAATTAAAACAATGTCAGTATACTGGTTATGTTATTGATCTATAGTCTTGCAAGATGTTACATGGCAAGAATTGGTTAAAGGGGACATGGGATCTTTCTGTGTTATTTCTTTCAATTACATGTAAATCTACAATTATCTCTGAATAGAGTTTAATTTAAAAAATCACCCTAAATGTTGTAATATGTATCTTTTTTTAAAAAAAATTTAAAAATGGAGAATAATTACTTTACAATATTGTGACGGTTTCTGCCATACATCAAGATGAATCAACCATCGGTACATACATGTCACCTCTACCTTGTCTTTTTAGTGCATATATGTATGTATTTCTGTTGGTTGCACACCTAGGAGTGTAATTACTGGGTTTTAGGGTTCATTTATGTTCAGCTCTATTGGATACTGCAAAGCAATTTTGCAAAGTGGCTATGCCAAATTAAATTCAAAAGCAAGTAAATGTTTGATATAGGGGAAAGGAATACTCTTAAGGAAGGGGTCTCTTTGAAACTTTGTCTTCATACTTTTTACTTCTCCTTTTTCTTTCTATTCTCCAGTGACTAGTTTTAAATTTATCAACAGCCTGGGTAGTTTCAAACTATGTTTTACCTGGACACCCCCCCCCCCAGACCCTTTGCAATCTTCTTTCAACCCTCTTTAATCCTTTGTGACTTAATAAACTGAAGTATGGTGAATACCTTAAACAGGGGCCCCAAACTACAGCCTCCAGGCCAAATTCAGACCTGTCTTCCATTTTAAAAAATATATTTGTATAGGAACACAGGCACACCCATTTATTTGCATATTGCCAATGGCTGCTTTCACTCTGCAGTGACAGAGTTGAGAATTGTGGCAGAAACTTTAGGATCAGCAAACTAAAATATTTACTATTTGGCCCTTTACAGAAAAAGTTTGCCTACCTCTTTCTTAAAACATTGCAAAGATCTATCATGGAACATATGAATAGAATTCTATAGTAAATACACCTTTTTTTTCTAATACTCTTAGAAATTAAATACAAACATATATTGATAAAGCAAATGGAAATGGTAGAACATACCTTAGCCAAAAAAAAAAAAAAACTTGTTAGCAAATTCCTAACATACTCAACTTTCTTGGAACCACATTCAAGGCCTATTTGAGGCACTATTTCTCTGCTGAATCTAAGGCAGTGGAAGCAGGGAGCATGTATAATGTATAATGGATGCTTCAGGAGAGTGCTGATGAAAAATACATGGACCCAAACAGTAAACTTCGAGCAGCTGTTGAAATCCACTGCAGCTATTGTGCACAACTGATAAATAAATGCTGATAACTAGAACAATATTGGCTTAATGTGTATGCAGCATGTTCAGAGGGGATCATATTTTACAGAAAATTCTGAGCGTATCTCTTTTTCTTGCTAAGATCTAAACATATATCTGCTGTTTAATTCAGTTTGTTTAGCTTTTTTCCCTGTTTCTTATAGAATGCTACTTAAAGAAAAACACCAAACAGGCCTTTCAAAATAGGCTTTTCACTATAAGCTATGGATTTAACTGAGTCTATTTTTATCTGCTTAAAAAATACAGTAAAGATAGATTCATATGATTTATAAGCTCTGTGATTTCCATCTTAGAAATGAAAATTATGAAAGACAAACATATCAGTAATCTATTGCTGTGTAACTACCTCAAAACTCTGTGGCTTGAAACAATCATTTATTACTTTACATCAGTGAAGTCTAGTGGGGCAGTTCAGGGCTGGGGTCAGTAGATCTGGGCTGGGTTTGCATGCATCTGCTGTCATATCTAAACAGATTAGTGGGTGGACCTGATGCCAAGAAAGGAATGCAAAACAGCCTAGAGTGATATTAATGAACTATTTTGTTTGGGTAAGAGTCTTGTTTATTGCTATTTCTTTTCTTATTTAAATATTTCAAACAAGGGACTGTTCAGTTATATTTTGTCAGAGATTACCTGTTATCCAATGCACATTTCATAATTTTATGATTACTGGAAAGCATATTATTGACTTTGGTTTGAAGATCTGGAAAAATAAACCTCCTGCTTAGTATCCTGGATCTTGAATCTCATAACTTCAGTCATCAGGTTCACTTCTTGAGTGAGCAAACTCCACAAGTATAAATCTACGGCCAAGCAAGGTTAACTCTCTCCATTCACTCCGAGAACTTAGTAAGTGAAAACAAGTTAGTTAAACAAATTATTGTGCTTATAAGTCAATGTAACAAGCAATGTATTTTACTAGTTTTTTTCATAAACATGACACAAGAGTTGGATAAATGGTTTACATCTAAGTTGACCGAATATTTTGTTATTGCCAGACTTTGTCTAAATCTAAAAATCTTTAACTGGAAGATATTAAGACCTTTTGACTGGATCAGTTGGTTTGCTTGTTTTTTCTTTTTTTCCTGAACCATTCTTCAATGTGTTGAATCTGATGGGAGGATAGACGAGAAGAGAGAAGACAAGTTCCTTTCTGTTAAAAAAAGAGAGACCTCAGTGGACATCTGTTTATATTTCCTTCCTGTATCATTTGGACATGTTTGAAATATGCAATGAGTCTATCCAGCATCTGGATACTACTTTATAATAAGTGCCATGAAGACTTCATAAATAGCAAAATCACTGAACTTTCTTTCCCCTAAAAGAGCAAAATGCTAATCAGTAACCATGTACAGCCCTCAGACAATAAGCAGCCTCTGTCAGAACAGAACAGTTTATACATGAAGTACTTTTAGCCTGTCATTAACTACAAGGACCATGCAGTGAACAAGAACTTTCAAAAGAAAAAGAAAAAAAAAATACTAAGTTTATTTCAGGTTGCTATGCATTAATAATAATTTCTTTTTGATTATTAAAGAAAGGGGATTCTCACTCTTGGGGGAACTTAGGTTTCTTTGGAAGCCATGATGGCTGCACATGGAATCCAGTTCTTCATTGGAAGATTATAAACTAGAGATCCTCACACAAGTTCCGTAACCCAGCACACACCATATTTTAAATAAGATTCTCATAAACAATTAGTATTTCTACTTCGTCGAAAAATCTGAATATCTACTTCTGGGCAAGCAACACACTTGTATTTCTATATTGCAAAGCTGTCTGGATCCCTGTAGCAGCACCTTCACTTTGTCACACTCCTGTGACATTAGACCCTGTTGGCCCGGGGATAGTGTCACTTACTTACCTTATCTGCCTAGTCCCTGGAGACTTGTGTATCTGAATCATTTGTGTCAGTATCAGTCTGTTGTTCTTTCTCATTCCTTTCTTCCAGGGCAATACCATGAGGGTCATGGCATTACAGAACTCAAATGAGTGACTTCAGCTTTGGAGCCAATCAGTTCAGTTCAGTCCCTCAGTCGTGTCTGACTTTTTGTGACCCCATGAATCTCAGCACACTAGGCCTCCCTGTCCATCACCAACTCATGGAGTTCATGCAGACTCACACTCATCAAGTCAGTGATGCCATCCAGCCATCTCATCCTCTGTCGTCCCCTTCTCCTCCTGCCCACAGTCCCTCCCAGCATTAGAGTCTTTTCCAATGAGTCAACTCTTCTCATGAGGTGGCCAAAGAAGTGGAGTTTCAGCTTTAGCATCATTCCTTCCAAAGAAATCCCAGGAGTGATCTCCTTCAGAATGGACTGGTTGGATCTCCTTGCAGTCCAAGGGACTCTCAAGAGTCTTCTCCAACACCACGGTTCAAAAGCATCAATTCTTCGGCTCTCAGCCTTCTTCACAGTCCAACTCTCACATCCATACATGACCACAGGAAAAACCATAGCCTCAACTATACAGACCTTAGTCAGCAAAGTAATGTTTCTGCTTTTGAATATGCTATCTAGGTTGCTTGTAACTTTTCTTCCAAGGAGTAATCGTCTTTTAGTTTCATGGCTGCAATCACCATCTGCAGTGATTTTGGAGCCCCCCCAAAAAAAGTCTGACACTGTTTCTACTGTTTCCCTGTCTATTTCCCTTGAAGTGATGAGACCAGATGCCATGATCTTCGTTTTCTGAATGTTGAGCTTTAAGCCANCTGTGGTGTTGGATAAGTCTCTTGACAGTCCCTTGGACTGCAAGGAGATCCAACCAGTCCATTTGAAGGAGATAAGCCCTGGGATTTCTTTGGAAGGACTGATGCTAAAGCTGAAGCTCCAGTACTTTGGCCACCTCATGTGAAGAGTTGACTCACTGGAAAAGACTCAAATGCTGGGAGGGATTGGGGGGCAGGAGGGGAAGGGGACGACCAAGAATAAGATGGCTGGATGGCATCACTGACTTGATGGACGTGAGTCTGAGTGAACTACGGGAGTTGCTGATGGACAGGGAGGCCTGGTATGTTGCAATTCATGGGGTGATAAAGAGTCAGACACGACTGAGCAACTGAACTGATCTGAACTGATTGAGTTGGTTTCTGCCAAACATCAACATGAATCAGTCATAGATATATCTATGCCCCCTCTGTCTTGAACATCCCTCCCTCTTCTACTATAGCTCTTAATAAACCGTTAATATACAGTGTATAATCTATAAGGAGGTTGAATGGCTCAGTGGTAAAGAATCCATCTCCCAATGCAGGACACAGGAAACTCACATTCTATCTCTGGATCAGGAAAATCCTGAGGAAATGACAACCCATTCTATTTTTCTTGCCTGGAAAATCCCATGAATGGAGGAGCCTGGTGGGCTGCAGTCTTTGGGGTCACAAAAGAGTCGGATGTGGCTGAGCACACACACACGCTCATACACACACAATCTCTAAGGTGAGGGCATAGTTTATAGTGTTTGCTAAATTTATATAACCATAGAACACTGATTTGACTCAGAAATCCCAAGTGGACACTGCCCTGCAAAGCACAGTTTGGAAAACAGCCACCTAATGGCATTTGCAGTCCATGGGGTCGCTAAGAGTTGGACACGACTGAGCGCCTTCACTTTCACTTTTCACTTTCATGCATTGGAGAAAGAAATGGCAACACACTCCAGTGTTCTTGCCTGGAGAATCCCAGGGACGGGGGAGCCTAGTGGGCTGCCGTCTATGGGGTCGCACAGAGTCAGACACAACTGGAGAGACTTAGTAGCAGCAGCAGCAGTGACATTTGCAGGACTCAAGGAGTCTCTGCAACATTGTTGCATTAAGCAGATCCTTCCTGAAGCTCAGTTCCAGCTCTGATCCACATACCTCCATGTCTGGAACCATAGCCTTATGCTCTTTCTCAAGGCAGGTTTAGCAGATGGTAAATCATGGTAGCATATAATACGCTTATTGATCATGCTAACTAATTTTGTATCATCTAACACATTAACTCAGTCCCAGAATTTTCTTGGTTCTTTGAAGACCTCTGCCAGTGAGAACGTTTGGAACATTTGTTCCTTCAGACACTTTTTGGGTTACATGTGAATATTTCCATCCTGTTTGAATGTGTTTTCAAAATAAAGCGTGATCAGAAGCTGCTTGAAATGTTTGACCAGAGTCCAAAATCCTCTCAGACGGCTTTGTGAAATGTCCATGCCCAGATCCCTGATGTATTCATAATGTCCCTTCTGTATCTTTTTTTCCCACACCTTTATTTTTCAGACATCCATTGCATTCTTCTCTCCAGGAAGGAGTACAACCAATATTAAACACTGAGAGAGCCTCCCTGGGGACCTGTCAATAGCTGCATAGCCTGGGGGACAAGTTCTGCTGTGTCTAACAGCCATGGTCAGGAGGCAAACGACAGAAGCTTCCTGATCATATCCAGATGAGCAGAGAGGGCTGCATTCGCTGTAGCTTGTGTCCTGGCATCCAATCCTTGTTAATACCAAGTACACTTACAGGGAAAATGAAATTATTTTCTCCTAAATACCATCAATTCCCAGGAGTGAGGCATAGCAACTAATCCCTATATGAACATGTATCTCATTACTGGGCTTCCCAGATGATTCAATGGTAATGAATCCACCTGCCAATGCAGGAGACATGAATTTGATCCCAGGGTCGGGTTGGGAAGATCCCCTGGAGGAGTGCACGGCAACCTATTCCAGTATTCTTGCCTGGGAAATCTCATGGACAGAGGAGCCCGGTGGGCTACCATCCATGGGGTCACAAAGAGTTGGACACGACTGAGTGACTGAGCACATCTCATTATCACAGTGCTCAGAAACATTACATTTTAGCTTCTCACTCAGTCAGTGGCCTGGCAAGAGAACTGTCTTTCCCCCGAACCCCACCTTGGTTTGGGAACAATTATCTGAATTTGGATGCACATAGGTTGGCTGGACAAGCTCCTGGAGATAAAAACACCACAGACCATACACAGCAAATTATTATTTTTAAAGCAACAATTTGTGCAGTAAAATATGCAGGCTCATAAAGGCACATAAACCTGGTTCTGAATAAGCTCCAGCATTTATTTGCAGTATCCTTGAACAAGTTTTGTTAACCCTTTAAAGCCTTATTTCCCTCAAATATAAAATCACCTGTTGTCAGGATTGAAAGAACTAATGCATGTAAAATCCTTAACAAATGTCTGAACACAGTGAAAGTTCAATAAATGTTATTATTACACTATAACTATCTACTAGAGTTTTATTTTTTAAAAGATCACCATGACTTCTCCACCAGAAAATGATTATCAGTGAATGTCTTCTGAATGGTCTCTATTGCAGCAGTAGCATTTCAGGACATGTGTTTTCTGGAAGGTTAATTTCTCAACCTCTGGCCACTTCCTGCTCAGAGAATCTCCTGCTCTCATGGTCCCATTCTGCATTTAGTAAACTCTTCGCATTCGCTTTCTGTTTTTGCACACTTCTTGCAAAATGAGCTTCCTCCTGTGGGTGAGCTTTGTCCTACTCTTTTTTGCCTTCATATTTGCACAGGGCTCTTTCCATTGTACCAACACTTTTGCAGAGAATAAAAAAGCTTGAGGGAAGGGAGAGGGAGAATAAAACTTCTTAAAAGAGGCTTCCTTGAGAATGTGCTGACTTCCAAGAGTTTCAAGGCCATAGTGAACTGGAGGAGACTTGACAGACATTCAGAAAACCACCTCTGTGATTTGGGCACAGCCAAGAACAGCTTTGCGGAGGAGACAAGAGTTAAAGAATTGATAGAATCTGGCTAACTGGAGAAGTGAGAGGGAAGCAGGGAAGGGCTCTGAGGAGTAATAATTCTGGAGTATTGGGAAAAGTCTTGGATTGGAAACTTTAATATCCAGATTTGATTCATTGTTTTTTCTTTTCTAACAGTGCCATCTCAGGCAAAATATTTAAAAACTTTGCCTTAGTTAATCCACGGTTTAAATATGGGCTGGTTAACTTATATGCAGAGTACATCACGTGAAATGCTGGACTGGATGAAGCACAAGCTGGAATCAGATTTCTGGGAGAAATATCAATAACCTCAGATATGCAGATGACACCACCCTCATGGCAGAAAGCGAAGAAGAACTAAAGAACCTCTTCATGAAAGTGAAAGAAGACAGTGAAAAAGTTGGCTTGAACTCAACATTCAGAAAACTAAGATCATGGCATCTAGTCCCAACACTTCATGGCAAATAAATGGGGAAACAGTGGACAGAGTGACAGACTTTATTTTTTGGTATCCAAAATCACTGCAGATGGTGACTGCAGCCATGAGATTAAAAGATGCTTGCTCCTTGGAAGAAAAGCTGTGACCAACCTAGATAACATGTTAAAAACCAGATACATTAATTTGTCAACAAAGGTCTGTCTAGTCAAAGCTATAGGTTTTCAGTTGTCATGTATAGATGTGAAAGTTGGACTATAAAGAAAACTGAGTGCCAAAGAATTGATGCTTTTGAACAGTTGTCTTGGAGAAGATTCTTGAGAGTCCCTTGGACTGCAAGGAGATCCAGTCAGTTCATCCTAAAGGAAATCCATCCTGAATATTCATTGGAAGGACTGATTCTGAAGCTGAAACTCCAATACTTCGGCCACCTGATATGAAGAATTGACTCATTGGAAAAGATCCTGATGCTCAGAAAGATTGAAGGCAAGAGGATAAAGGGATGACTGAGGATGAGATGGTTGGATGGCGTCACTGATTCAATGGCCATAAGTTTGAGTAAACTCCAGAAGTTGGTGATGGACAGGTAAGCCTGGCATGCTGCAGTCCATGGGGTCACAAAGAGTCAGACACGACTGAGCAACTGAAGTGAACTGATGTGGAACTCAGAAAACTTCTGGGAGAAGGTACTTAATAGACATTAGTTGAACTGAATTTTATAGATGAGATTTGGAAGACATATTTATTTGTAAGTTTTAATTTTGATATTATTGATTGTGCCAAGCTATGAGTGCTTGAAAATGTAGTAGCATCTGCATCTGAAGTAAAATAAGCATCAATTCCAACCCATAATATTAAATAATTTTCAGGTGCCTACTATGTCCTGGCAAGCTCAAGAACACAGCATTTTGTCCTGTTTCTTACATCTGATTTATATGAAGAATATTTAAAGGCATTTTCCAGAAACCTATTATACCTGATAGACTTCTGCATACATAATTATTTGCATTTAAAATTATGTTAACATTTTTCTGAGGACCATAACACACTAATTTTTTAAAGTCCAATTTGTTTATCATTTGGGGAAAAATATGTAACAAAAGAGTGAAAAATCACAAATAACATTTTCACATTTTCCTTCATGATATATTCTTTGAAAATATCATTATTAATTGCTTGATATTATTCTAAAGTATAGACATTGTATAATTTATTTTGCTGTTCTTTAAATGGTAAACATTTAGTTTGTACCATTTTGACTGTTGTAATTAAACCTGCAGTGAATATCTTTGGGTAAAAATCAATATCCAGAGTGACTTTATTTATTTGAAACTTTAAAGAATATATCTCCTATATTTATATGTATAAAACATCAACTTGACCCTCAGTTTGTTGAAAAGAAATCTTTTCTGTTCATGAAAAGTACCATTTTTCCGTACATGCTTGCAGAATTGGTTCATTTCTATTGGCAACCTAAATGGGACCTAACAAGCCAAATATGGCATTTTCTTAGGAAAGTTTTATCGATTTTGATGAAAAGATTTTACACAATGAAGAAAAAAATACATCGTCAGACCAAAGGATGTTAGCTAAGTTTGGGAAGAATTAATTTTTAGATATTTAATTCTAGAACTTAATTATATTGCCTTGAAGATAGACTTAATCAATGCTCTCAGATTGGGTGTTCATGAGACAAAAAGGATTTTCTTAAGAACTGATGAGCATGTTGATGTCTTTAATTCAGATTCTTTTTTTTTTTTTCCTGAATGTGTCTAGCATTCTTGGAAAACAGTTGAAAAGTCTCAGGAATATAGAATAATGAATGAATATAAGATTTTGATCATGAATCAGGAAGAGCTAATATTTCTTTTAAATAGTTATCAGTTACTTTGTATAGGGCTATATACTTTTAATCTCTATCTTGATTACAAAAAGTTAAGGATATTTGTTACAAATGAATTGGTTTGTGCACTCTTATCCGGAATACTTCCCTGGTGGCTCAGACGGTAAAACGTCTGACTGCAGTGTGGGAGACCTGGGTATGATCCTTGGGTCAGGAAGATCCTCTGGAGAAGGAAATGGCAACCCACTCCAGTATTCTTGCCTGGAAAACCCCATGGATGGAAGAGCCTGGCAGGCTACAGTTCGTGGGGTCGCAAAGAGTCGGACACGACTGAGCGACTTCACCTTTCACCTTATGCAGAAGGTTATTAGGCTCATCCACCTGCCAATGCAGGAGGCGTAAAAGAGACGAGAGTTTGATCCCTGGGTCAGGAAGCTCCTCTAGAGCAAGAAATGGCACCTTACTCCAGTATTCTTGCCTGGAAAATTCCATGGACAGAAAAATCTGGTGGGCTATAGTCCAATGGGGCCACAAAGAGCCAGACATGACTGAAAATGAACATGGAATTAATAAATTATTCAGTGTCTTTTATTTAGTAGGAGCTATCATATCAGAAATTCTTTATTCTGACATGGTGATGTATTATATAATTTTATTCCCAAAGCTAATTTGCAATTTTAAACCCAAGAACACATTTCTGTGTGTCTTGTCACTTCAGTTGTGTCCAATTCTTTGTCACCCTTTGACTGTAGCCATGTACTCCTTCAAGGGATCTTCCCCACCCAGGGATCTAACCCATGTCTCCTGTGTCTTCTGCACTTCTGGTGTTTTCTTTGCAGCTGAGCCTCTGGAGAAGTTCAGACTTTGTATATGAAATGTTAAAAGTCCCTAGCAGGGGCTGTGAAATGAACCTCTACAGTTAGGTTGCTGCTACTGCTGCTAAGTCACTTCAGTCATGTCCGACTCTGTGTGACCCCAGAGATGGCAGCCCACCAGGCTCCCTGGGATTCACCAGGCAAGAACACTGGAGTGGGTTGCCATTTCCTTCTCCAATGCATGAAAGTGAAGAGTGAAAGTGAAGTCGTTCAGTCGTGCCCAACTCTAGCGACCCCATGGACTGTAGCCTACCAGGCTCCTCTGTCCATGAGATTTTCCAGGCAAAAGTACTGGAGTGGGTTAGCAGTGATCAACTAACCAAAAGACTCTTATTCTCTTATAATTACATAACAGTAGCCACAATGGTAAGCACATACACACACACACACATAGGTAACTGAAAAATAATAAACTTTTGACCAATATCATTTAGTATTAAAAATGTCTTTGGATTTCAGATGATAAAGAAAATAATGTTTATATATACATGATCATTTTCTAGAACTCCTAGATATAAATACTTTGCATTTCAATAAATTCTTTTCTGTGTATAAAACTTAATAGAAGCTGTCCTAAATATAAGCTAAAATTGGTTGCTTTCCAAAGACAATTAATTGTTAAAAATATCTAGTTAAACACAGATACTGACACGCTCAGTTACAGCTGCAGCATTGAACACACATGGATGTGGCTTTGTGTTAGGGTACAGCCGCTGAAACTACAACTTGAGGGGAAGAGAGAGTTTCTTCTCTTTGGAAATAACGTTATTACTTCACAAAGGCTTATCAGTCATTGACTGTGTGCCCAGATGCCGTGTTAAGACCTGGGGATACAGACATGATTCATACATGTGAGATCCTGATATTCCAGAGCCTAGGTTCTGGTGACTAGCAAGATAGTCACCCTGCTAATACAAGAAAGAGTAGACAGCTCCTGTTTTCCAGGTCATTTAGTCTCTAGCAGGTCATTTGGTTTCTAGACCTATATCTCAGCAGTAAAATGGGAATGTGGTAGGACAGATTACATGGAAATATGAGGATTGAATGAGATGTTTTATGTCTGAGGCACAGTGATTGATCTAGTAGGGGCACTCAGTAAGTGTTGGCCAATGTGATGATGGTGATGTTATTTTGAATGCGGGTTTCTGCATAAGTGCTCTGGGGTGAGTGCCATGTGAGATACTTAGTGCACGGAGAGGGACAGAATATTTTCTGGCCTTTGAATAACGAGAGGGTTGGAAATAGGAGGAGGCTTTTGCTATGATACTCTTATTATTGTAGGCAGAACATCACACCTGGGAAAAGATTCATACCCATCTGGGAAATACAGCCACAGCAGCTAAGGGGAAACAATAAAGACCTGGAGAAAGCAGAATAGCACATATTGACTAGAATGGTCCTGCCTGAAGGGTAGGAAATTAAATGGTATCTGTCTGCTTGAAATTGTGGAGGCAACTAGAGAAAGTCAACTTTTTTTGGAATCCAAGAAATAGACAGAGGGCAGAGAGGGAAAGGGCAGTGGAAAGTGGAAGTGAAGGATGCTGAAGTATATGGAAAATACAGGAGATACTAGAGTTCAAAGAAGAAAGACTCAGAATTCAGAATGGTGGTTTGCTCAGAGGAGGGTATAACACAGGCAGGGATGAAAGAGAAGAACTTACTTATATGCTCTTAGGAACCAGTAAGAGGAAACTGAAGCTTATAAAGATAAGGGACTTGCCCAAATCTCTCACCGAGTTTAGATATCTTGTATCACACAAGATGAGATTTATCAAAATGGGGACCAAAAAGGAATAAACCAGCAGAAGACATTCCTGCTAATTCTGACTTTAAAAGATTAGAGAATTCACTCATTACTACCAAAAAATTAAACATGGAAAGTAAATAATAAAAAAAATGGTCACTAGGTCTTCTTTAATTTTAGTTTGAATTAAGGACAGAATTGAAGAAGGAAATGGCAACCCATTCCAGTATTATTGACTGGAGAATTCCATGGGCAGAGGCGCCTGGGGGGCTACAGTTCATGGCATCACAGAGTCAGACACAACTGAACAACTAATACAGAATATTCCTGTCTTGTAACCATGGAGAAAGCTAGAGGACAAACTGAAGATTTTCTACAAGTGAGAAGAAAGGTCAACACACTTCCACTTTACCATAGAAGATAGTTAAAATCATGTGGTAGGTGGAATTCTGAATCAGAATACCTGGCTTCTAGTGAAATTTTGGTGAAGTTTTAGAGGGTAATATGGTTTTTCTGGACCTTTGTTTCCTCATTGATATGTGTTATATAAACAAATATTCTTGTTTATATTTCAACTATTTCATTTTATTAAATATTTAATCATCTATTTAAGCGAAGCATACTGCAAGGGTTTAGGCCAGTGACAGGTAAGTGCAGACAGGACTAAGACAAGTATCCATCAGTGAAAAAGAGTGAATAAGAGATGAACTTTGGAGCCAGACTGTTTGGGTTCAAATCCTGGGCAAGTTTCTCAACTTCCTATTCCAGTTTCCTAGTCTGTAAAATGGGGACAATAATATTAAATTCTTCATAGTGTTTTGTGAGAATTAGTCAAGTTAATGTGTATAAGATTGTTGATAGCAAAGCTCTGTACATGAGGAGTGAAGAACTTCTCCTAAGCCTTATGGAAGAGATGAAACTAATGTGAACTAGGTGTTGAAAAATTTGGAAAGAGATTCCAGGCAAAGGAGAAGGCATATGGAAAGAGAAAGGCAAATATGTGTTTAGTACCAATGGATGGAAGACAGTCACAATATTTTCTAGAACAGAAAGAAACCAGGACTGAAAATTTGCTGCCATTTGTTTATCAGTTCAGTTTAGGTCAGTCACTCAGTTGTGTCCAAATCTTTGTGACCCCATGGACTGCAGCACACTAGGCTTCCCTGTCCATCACCAACTCCCAGAGATTGCTTAAACTCATGTCCATTGAGTTGGTGTTGCCATCCAACTATCTCATCCTCTGTTTTACCCTTCTCCTCCCACCTTCAATCTTTCCGAGTGTCAGGGTCTTTTCCAATGAGTCAGTTCTTCACATCAGGTGGCCCAAGTATTGCAGCTTCAGCTTCAGCATCAGTCCTTCCAATGAATATTCAGGATGGATTTCCTTTAGGATGGACTGGTTGGATCTCCTTACAGTCCAAGGAACTCTCAAGAGTCTTCTCCAACACCACAGTTCAAAACCATCATTGTTTTAGCCTCAGTTTTCTTTATATTCCAACTCTCACATCCATACATGACCACTGGAAAAACTGTTGCTTTGACTAAATAGACCTTTGTTGGCAAAGTAATGTCTCTGCTTTTTAATATGCTGTCTAGGTTGGTCATAGCTTTTCTTTCAAGGACCAAGTGCCTTTTAATTTCATGGCTGCAGTCACCATCTGCAGTGGTTTTGGAGCCCCCCAAAATAAAGTCTGTCACTGTTTCCATTGTTTCCCCATCTCTGCCATAAAGTGATGGGACCGGATGCCATGATCTTAGTTTTCTGAATGTTGAGTTTTAAGCCAGCTTTTTCATTCTCCTCTTTAACTTTCATCAAGAGGCACTTTAGTTCTTCACTTTCTGCCGTAAGGGTAGTGTCATCTGCATATCTAAGATTATTTTTATTTCTCCTGCAATCTTTATTCCAGCTGTGCTTCATCCAGTACATCATTTTCACTTGATGTACTCTGCATATAAGTTAAATAAGCAGAGTGACAATAAAGAGTGTTGACGTACTTCTCTCCAAAATTGGAACCAGTCTGTTGTTCCATGTCCAGTTCTAACTGTTGCTTCTTGACCTGCATACAGAATTCTCAAGAGACAGGTCAGATGATCTGGTATTCTCATCTCTTGAAGAATTTTCCACAGTTTGTTGTGATCCACAGAGTCAAAGGCTTTCACATAGTCCATAAAGCAGAAGTAGATGTTTTTCTGGAACTCTCTTGCTTTTTTAATGATTGAACCAATATTGGCAATTTGATCTCTGGTTTCTTTGCCTTTTCAAAATCCAGCTTGACCATCTGGAAGTTCATGGTTCACGTACTATTAAAGCCTGGCTTGGAGAATTTTGACCATTACTTTACTAGCATGTGAGAGGAGTGCAATTGTGCGGTAGTCTGAACATTCTTTGGCATTGCCTTTCTTTGGGGTGGGAATGAAAACAGATCTTTTCCAGTCCCATGGCTACTGCTGAGTTTTCCAAATTTGCTGGCATACTGAGTATAGCACTTCCACAGCACCACCTTCCAAGATTTGAAAGAGCTCAACTGGAATTCTATCACCTCCATTAGCTTTGTGCATAGTGATGCTTCCTAAGGCCTACTTGACTTTGCATTCCAGGATGTCTGGCTCTAGGCGAGTGATCACACCATCTCGATTATCTGGGTCATGAAGATCTTTTTTGTATAGTTTTTCTATGTATTCTTGCCACCTCTTAATATCTTTTGCTTCTGTTAGGTCCATATCATTTCTGTCCTTTATTGTGCCCATCTTTGCAGGAAATGTTCCCTTGCTATCTCTNNCTCCCAGAGATTGCTTAAACTCATGTCCATTGAGTTGGTGTTGCCATCCAACTATCTCATCCTCTGTTTTACCCTTCTCCTCCCACCTTCAATCTTTCCGAGTGTCAGGGTCTTTTCCAATGAGTCAGTTCTTCACATCAGGTGGCCCAAGTATTGCAGCTTCAGCTTCAGCATCAGTCCTTCCAATGAATATTCAGGATGGATTTCCTTTAGGATGGACTGGTTGGATCTCCTTACAGTCCAAGGAACTCTCAAGAGTCTTCTCCAACACCACAGTTCAAAACCATCATTGTTTTAGCCTCAGTTTTCTTTATATTCCAACTCTCACATCCATACATGACCACTGGAAAAACTGTTGCTTTGACTAAATAGACCTTTGTTGGCAAAGTAATGTCTCTGCTTTTTAATATGCTGTCTAGGTTGGTCATAGCTTTTCTTTCAAGGACCAAGTGCCTTTTAATTTCATGGCTGCAGTCACCATCTGCAGTGGTTTTGGAGCCCCCCAAAATAAAGTCTGTCACTGTTTCCATTGTTTCCCCATCTCTGCCATAAAGTGATGGGACCGGATGCCATGATCTTAGTTTTCTGAATGTTGAGTTTTAAGCCAGCTTTTTCATTCTCCTCTTTAACTTTCATCAAGAGGCACTTTAGTTCTTCACTTTCTGCCGTAAGGGTAGTGTCATCTGCATATCTAAGATTATTTTTATTTCTCCTGCAATCTTTATTCCAGCTGTGCTTCATCCAGTACATCATTTTCACTTGATGTACTCTGCATATAAGTTAAATAAGCAGAGTGACAATAAAGAGTGTTGACGTACTTCTCTCCAAAATTGGAACCAGTCTGTTGTTCCATGTCCAGTTCTAACTGTTGCTTCTTGACCTGCATACAGAATTCTCAAGAGACAGGTCAGATGATCTGGTATTCTCATCTCTTGAAGAATTTTCCACAGTTTGTTGTGATCCACAGAGTCAAAGGCTTTCACATAGTCCATAAAGCAGAAGTAGATGTTTTTCTGGAACTCTCTTGCTTTTTTAATGATTGAACCAATATTGGCAATTTGATCTCTGGTTTCTTTGCCTTTTCAAAATCCAGCTTGACCATCTGGAAGTTCATGGTTCACGTACTATTAAAGCCTGGCTTGGAGAATTTTGACCATTACTTTACTAGCATGTGAGAGGAGTGCAATTGTGCGGTAGTCTGAACATTCTTTGGCATTGCCTTTCTTTGGGGTGGGAATGAAAACAGATCTTTTCCAGTCCCATGGCTACTGCTGAGTTTTCCAAATTTGCTGGCATACTGAGTATAGCACTTCCACAGCACCACCTTCCAAGATTTGAAAGAGCTCAACTGGAATTCTATCACCTCCATTAGCTTTGTGCATAGTGATGCTTCCTAAGGCCTACTTGACTTTGCATTCCAGGATGTCTGGCTCTAGGCGAGTGATCACACCATCATGGTTATCTGGGTCATGAAGATCTTTTTGTATAGTTCTTCTGTGTATTCTTTCCACCTCTTCTTAATATCTTCTGCTTCTGTTAGGTCCACATTGCTTCTCTCCTTTCTTGTGCCCATCTTTGCATGGAATGTTCTCTTGGTATCTCTAATTTTCTTGAAGAGATCTCCCTTAGTCTTTTCCATTATATTGTTTTCCTCTATTTGTTTGCATTGATCAATGAAGAAAATTTTCTTATCTCTGCTTGCTTTTCTTTGGAGCCTCTGCATTGAAACGGTACATCTTTCCTTTTCTCCTTTGCCTTTTGCTTCTCTTCTTTTTTAACCTATTTGTTTGTAGTATAGAGATTTCCTAGGGCTTCCCTGGTAGCTCAGTTGATAAAGGATCTGTCTGAAATGCAGGAGACTCCAGTTCAACACCTGGGTTGAGAATATCTCCTGGAGGAAGGCATGGCAACCCACTCCAGCATTCTTGCCTGGTGAACCCCAATGGACAGAACAGCCTGGCAGGCTTCAGTCCTGGGGGTCACAAAGAGTCGGACATGATTGATCGACTAAGTACATAGAGATTTCCACTAGAAAGTTGAGAAATTCTCATGCCTACTGAGCACATCGTGCCTAGTTCTGTGACAGCAGTAAATGAAAAAATGTTGGAGGCTGTTTAAATGAAATGGCATAATAGGCTTGACTTTGGAGAAGCTGAAGCTAACAGCGATATTCTGGTTGAATCAACATTTACTGATGCACCTTGTCCAGTTTTTGCAAAAGAAAGGTAAAAAATCATGGGTATTTTAGAAAAAAAAAATGTAGTTCAGGTTTCCATCAAAATGTTCAAAACTAGTGATAGAGTGGTTCAAGGTTTGGGTCATGAAAAGGAAAACTTTCCCTTTGGGTTCTCATGTAAATCACAGGTAGGTGATGTTGGTTACTGGAGAGGGTTAGTTTTATAACTAAATGGCCTACTTTGTGTAGAGAAGTTTTCTGTAAGAGCTTTTGTGAAGTTTGTAGGTCTTAAAAAAAAAAATCTGTGTTTCTAGATCAAATGGTACTCAGGTAATTTGGGAGAAGAATAATTAGTTAATCTCATTTTTTATTTTTATTTTTATTTATTGAAATTATAGAAATTTTAAAAATAGATGTGTAAAATTCTTCATGGGTTATTATGCATATATCTTTGCTGTACATTTGTGTTGCTCCATAGCACAGCACTAGCATAACACCTTTGTAGTGCTTGTATTTGAACAGGCATTGAATCATTATCTTACTCTAGGTCCATTAATTCAGAACTCTTTAAAGAATGCCTGTAAGAATTCAACTACATTCAACTCATCTTATCTACCTTTGTGTTTGCCACTCCAGTTGATTAAAGTTTTCTTTTATATCTGAAGGGAACAAATATCTATAAATATTGCTCTAGCTCTGGAAAACCATTTGGAAGCATTTTAAAACATGTAATCTTTCTTTTCCTTATTCACTCACTGCCCACCATCTTAGGAAATACCATCCATGAAAAGCTTATCTCTTAGAAAACTCCAGCTATGATAAAATAAAGACTTTGGACATATCACAGTTTGATAACTAAGATGTAGAATGTTCTTTTACAAGGAACTGTGAAGGGAAATTTTGTTCTCTGTAAAATATCCCAAAAGAATAGACTTGGCCTCAGGTGTTGGTGTTGGATGTCAACAGTGATAGGTCATTAAAAGATGGAGCCATAAACGAGTGTCTCAAAAGAATTAGGTAAGTTGTCAGCTGGATGATTAACAATGGATAAGCATCTTGGGTGTCGAGATATATTAAGGGTTGTTGGGTGAAGTAGATGAAGTCACCATTTTAGTGGTTTCCCTATTAGCTGAGAAGCAAATGCCAACTCTCTCCCTCTGTGTATGTGTGTGTGTGTATGATATGAAGGTGTTTTTTTTTCTTTTACCTTTTCTCTTTTCAAAAATTCATATTGTCCTTTGATAAGTTCTTCCTCTGTTTGGGCAGGACTAATCCTGATATCCCTTGTTTCAATATCATTCAGTGAAAATAGAAACCATACAAATATTTTTTTAAAGATAATTTTTTATAAAGACATTGGTTAAAGAAAGGTCTAAAGACTGACTCTTAAATTCTACCAGACTGATGCCTGGAGAAAGCAGCTATCATCTCTATGATCAAGAGGGTAGATAGGGGAAGGTTTGGTGTTATTAGAACCAAGAAGCTCATGAAGTTGAGATCTGATTCTCTGCAGGAAAGAGATTTTGTTCAGTTGGTGGTACTAAATTATAATAGAAACTCAAAGAAGAAACATTGTAGAACTGGGACCTAGACTTCTAAGCAGATGAATTGCCACCATTTCTCCTGTCTCTGAAGGGACCCAATGAAGCTGGCTTGAGATGAGCTAAAGAAAGGGAAGAACTGAAGCCAGCTGTTATCATCATAGCAAAGGGTCATTGTTAAAGTGACACCTGAGGGAGCAATAAGCAAAAATGGAAGAAGCAAGTCTCTTATTTCTCCTCCAGCCTTCTGGCCTCTTAGTACCCTTGACAGAGTCTGACATAGAAATGACTGGCAAAGGAGAGAGAGACTTGCTGAATCCCAGCCTCAGCATAACCAAACAGGTATAGAATGGTGGGTGTTGATCTGAGAGATAATAGGTTAATTACAGCAAAATTCTTTTCACCAAGTTTTACTATTACAAAATATTTCTTATAGAAGCACGTGAGGCCTCTAGCACCATGAATGAACATATATGTAAAAGTGAAGTGTCTAAGAATAGGATGAGTGGTAAACTATAAACTAAGATAATGGAAATGATTTAAGGAGGAAACAAATATCTCTCTCAACCCATGTTGGCTGAAGAAATTTGTTTAGTCCTTCAGAGATATCACCTTGTTTAATAATCCTAGTACTTTATTACAAATGGGAAAAAAAAGCATGCTCAGAGGATTTAAGTAATGTCAGCATGCCAGGTTAAGACAATAGGATGGCCTTGTGTGTGTGTGTGTGTTCCTGAAAAGATCCTCAATATTTATCATTTTAGGCAATTAGGTGGAAGCTGTCAGTAGTTAAAACAAGATGAAGAGAGGACTTCTGGGGGAGAAGTGAAGATAGATCTGACATCTCCTGCCTTTATGGAATAAAAGCTTGTCATCCTGCAGATCAGTTCCTGTGCTGATAATTCAAAATAAATTTCCTGAAATGAGGTCTCCTGTAATAATGCTCTATCACGGTGGAACTCCTCTGTTGTCAATCAAACTTCTGCCAGTGTTCATACAATCCTGTATTCTCTGAAAAGTCAACTCCCACTCAGAATTTCTGACTCATCTCTTGTCACCTGCTCTGGGAAGAGTTTTCTAGCTCCTCTCCTTTTGTCCAAACTTTTGAGACCATTAAGCACACTTGCCTATGTTTTTAAGCCTCTGAAAATTTCAGTTATGGCATAAATTATTCTATTTTTACTCAAAATGGAGAGATGAGAGTAGAAACTATCCATCGGTTATTGCTGGATTCCTAGATGCTAATAGAAACCTGACATACAGCAGGCATTTAGTCAATATTTGTTGACTCCATTGACAGAATTGAAGGATTCATGAGGAACCCTAGTCAATATTTAGGAACCCTAAATATTTGAATTATCCTATTGAACACATCCTAGGAAAAAAATTGCTAAATCAGGCTGACATTTTCTGTGAGTGTAATATACACTTGCCTGTTTGATGAACTTTGATGGCAACAGAAGTTCCATGGTATTAAAATGTTTATCTCTACCATATTCACAACTCCCCGCCACTTAATTATTTGAGTTAAGTTTTTGAAAGCCCTGATAAAATGCTAGTTTGAAACAATCATATCAATATATCAGATTAGGTGAAAGGGAAGTTGCTCAGTCATGTCCAACTCTTAGCAACCCCATGGATTGCAGCCTACCAGGCTCCGCTGTCCATGGGATTTTCCAGGCAAGAGTACTGGAGTGGGGTGCCATTGCCTTCTCCGGAACTGTATGCTTAAAAATAGTTAAAAAGGAAAATTCTGTTGTGTGTTATTTATCACAGTTGCTAAAAATATTACTTTTTTTTTTCTTTTAAAGTTTTTGGCCATGCCACAAAGCATCTGGGCTCTCAGTTCCCTGACCAGGGGCTGAACCCTCACCCCCTACAGTGGAAGTGCAAACTCTTAATCACTGGACTCCAGGGAATTCCCACCACCGTTTTCTGAGTAATAATCTCATGGATTATTTTGGAGTGGTATCCTCATGGGTTGATGGCACTATTCTTTTCGCCTCTTTCTAGTCTCTAAATTTCATGACGAGCACTACTGCTTTGACAAATAAAAAAAATAAATTTGAATACAAAGCAAAAAAAAAAAAAAAAAACCCTTACAAGTGACTTTAAAGACACTATTTAAAAAAAGTGGTCCACAACCACTCTAAATCAGGGAGATGCTAGGCCCTCAAGGAAGCAGAGAAGAACCTTAAACGGGGGTGTGCAGGTGAGGTCAAGAAGGCAAGTCCTGGGTGAGCCAGATGAGGTCACCCCTCTGCACAGGCCACCACTCTCCCTGCTTGGGTCAGAGCCTGACCAGATGAGGCCAGGGAACAGAGAACTGGAAGGTGAAAGCTGCCCTCATGGTCGGCACACTTTCCTCTGGAAGAGAAAGCAAGATTTGAGTCTCCTAATTTTCTGCTAAATGGAAACCAGATTTGAACCTTGACAGCTTAACACTAAAGATCTAAAACCTGCCCACTCTGCCTCACAGTTTTATTCAGATAACAAGTGCCTCAAAAGAAAAATAGGATATTGATTGCTCTCCAGGATCTAGGAAAAATGAAAGCAAAACAAAAACAGTTACTCTGAAACATTTTTGGTCTTTGGATTATCCAAGTCCCCAGGAAAGTAATTTGAAAGGGAGGAATATTAGGGCAAGGATAAGGGCAACAAAGGGCCATAATGAATGGTTTGTAACTTAGAGCCACATACAGGGAATTGGAAAGATTTTTCATACACACCATAACTATGACCAGGCAGTTGGCTTATAGAAAGAACTGTGGTTACAAGATGATCATTCATTTAACTTTCTAATGAATGACTTCAGGTCTCCTAATATTTCTTTTTACAGGATTATATAGTAGTTAAGTGTGGGAGGTCTGTACATATATCTAAAAAAATATGTTTTACCTTGGCTCTACCATTTATGAACTTCACAACCATTTGAGTCTGGTTCTTTAACTTCCATCTGCTTCAGATTTTATATCTTAAAATGAAGATAATGATAGCATTTCCTTCAAAGGGTTATTGTCAACAATAAGGAAATAGTACATGGGCAGCACTTATCCCATGGGGACCAGGAAGATCCCTTGGAGAAGGAAATGCAACCCACTCCAGTATCCTTGCCTGGAAAATGCTATAGGCAGAGGAGCCTGGCAGACTGCAGTCCATGGGGTCACAAAGAGTTGGACATGACTCAGCAACTAACCACAACAATACTTATTCCAGGAGTAATGGTGAATGTTCATTTAAGGCTTACAGTTTAGTATGCTGTGATTATTAGTTTCCAGTTCTTGAAGGTACATCCTTCAACCTTGTGTTTTGAATAACAAAAATAGCTTCCCTGCTGGTTCATACTGTAAAGAATCTTCCTGCAATGCAAGAGTTCGATCCCTGCATTCAACCTGGCTTTGATCCCTGGGTGGAGAAGATCTCCTAGAGAAGGGAATGACTACCCACTCCAGTATTCTTGCCTAGAGAATTTCATGGACAGCGGAGCCAGGCAGGATACAGAGTCAGCAGCAACTGAGGGATTAATGTACAGCTGTATATATATAGACACACACACACACATTTTGAAGTGCTTCCCAGGTGGTGATAGTTGTAAAGAACCTGCCTGACATAAGAAACATGGAATCAAACCCTGGGTTGGGAAGATACCCTGGAGAAGGGCATGCAACCCACTCTAGTGCCCTTGCCTAAAGAATCTCATAGACAGAGGAGCCTGAGGGGCTACAGTTCATTGGATCACAAAGAGACACAACTTAAAATGACTTAGCATGCACACACATACATTTTGAAAGGTTCTTAATTCTCAGTATTATAAATGTCTGATTCCTGGGACCTAGGAAATAATCACTAATTTTCCCAAAGCTGCTAAACATCTACCATATTCTAAATGACCTTTATCAAGTGCTGTCCTAGTCTGGGGGGACAGGGGAGCGACTTGAAGGTGAAATACCCTGTTAGCAATCCCCCAGGTGAATGGAAATTTTAAAATAATCTTCTAATGATTCATTGTACATTACTACGCCCCATTAGGTGCCTACATTACATCTTAGGGCACAATCAATATCTGTCATCTTGCTTATGGCTTTGGTGCCAGAGCGGTTCAATTTCATTTTGCTACTCTCATGCCCATGAAGCTGTAGTTCAGGTGTCATATGATAAAATATTGCTCAGAAGTACATATTCACTCCTAAAGCAGAGTGGGAAATAATTGATGAAGAAGGTGTCTTTCCATCTGGTCAAACACCATTAAAACGAGGATACAATTGATAGGAGAAAAAAGTGAGACCAACATTCTAGGAAACTTTTTGGTGAATCCTTATGAGAATGTGTGTGTGCGTCTGTCTGTCTGTCTGTCTGTGTCTGTGTATATTCTTTTCTCAAAAGAATTCTTTTAAAAGCAGTTTTCAGTGTTTAAACTAGATTTCTATGTATGAAATGTTGATATAGATAAATCCAATTTAGGAGTCTATTATATAAGGAGAAGTATTGATATGTAGCCACGTGCCTTCTTTTTGTTAAGAATTAAAAATATATATATTCAGTTTAAGACTGTGGCAAAGCTAAAGGGAGATCCCAAAGCAGCCATGAGTAAGTAACACCCTGGTTGCCATCATTCTAAACAAAACTAGTGAGTTAGCTAAATAGCTTATATTTTGAGTTGTTTTCTTTCAGAATTGGAATGCAATTGACTGCTTCTTCCCTTTCTCATGTGAGTGCTTTCCTAGAGACACCCAGAACACACTCCAGTCAAAATATCTCTGCACATTCTACCAAGTAGGAACTCATTTGGATTAAAAGAAGCCCTCACTATAATTCAGACACACTTGAAAGGGTTAAACCTATCATCTGATGACTCATTCTTCAGTGTGAATTTTTAAAAATGTTAAATGCATGGTTGCTTTCCAAATTGAAATCAGACAGAGAAGTGAATTTTGCTCAAGAGAGAGGCAATAGACCCCCATTAGGATTTTGGAACACCATGGGACAGGCCAGGCCAGGGTCCCTGTCACAGTGGGGAGTTTGGGGCGGACAGAAGGCAACATGAAAGGGTGTTTATATTTGTGTGTGCATGTGCGTGTGTGTGAAATATAAACAGGACAAAGAGGGCTCTAGAAATAGATGTGTGAGAGCTTCAGCAATGAATTCAGCTGGCATCGCTCTTATGTTTAAGATTCTGTAGATATTTTGCAGTGACTCTGGAAAATCACCAGTAACATGCTGCCTCACGCACATAAACACTCTAAGTATTCTGATGTGTCCAACTTTATTAAAGGAGGGATGTGCATAAGTTAGTACACTTGGTGACATTTGTTTGGGGATTAAAAAGAAAACTCCTATTACAGTGGCTTTGTTGGACACAGGGCAGGGTTTGTCCTAACTGTGAAAAAGTGGCTTAATACGATCGTTCATATTTAATTGTGTACTTTATAACCAGAGTTTACTGGCTAGGAGTTTTGATAGATTGTAGATTATAAAAATTCATTTGATTTCTTTTAAAATCTTAAGAAATTCAAAATAGCTTGACACTGTAGAATATTTTACTTCAGAGGAAGCACTTTTTGAGTTTTAGAATACTGACCTGAGACTCCCTCTATGGAAGATATACTGATACTGGAGCAAATGCCCTGCGTTTGAGAAAAAGAGGGCACCCTGAAAGGGGGAGAAGGATCTGGAGGCTCAAATAACACATAGTTCTATTAGCATGCTGTGGAAAAGGAACAAAAAGTGGGTATAAGGAAAAGGCAAGTGAACCCATCATATGGAAACGTGAATTCTCATTGGAATTGTCTCAGAATGCTACGGGCAATTGTAAACCTTGCTGAGATAAATTGGACTAACCTGTTCTTTTCCTTTATGCTGGATACTGTCAGAGTTTTACACTATGAAATATTAGCCACTAGCAAGAGTTTTTTTTTTTTAAACAATTATTCATCAGTTTCTATTTTTATATAGCTTTAGGGGACTGTAGAATAACCCTAATGTATTTTAGAATGCCTATGAGGAGGAAGAGAGTGACAAGCAGTGAAGAATTTACTTTGATTGTTAGAATAGATATGTTTTAACCAAGTGTAGTAAAGTGAATCTTCTATTTTCTTTGTCATTTGTCACAGACTCAGGTACTGCTCCTTCCTTACTGTTACAATAAGTAGTTAAGAGTCTGTCTATAACTTAGAACTAGCATGGTTGTTCTTTATTCTCTGGATTTTTGGCTTCCTCTGTTCAGACCTAGAAATTAGAATTTTTGCTGAAATGTACAGAATTATTTAGTAAACTGCTATTTAATTCTCCTTTCCTTTGTCACTTCCTGTTTATAACTCATTTGTCGTTACGAGACGAATGTTCTTTAAATACCACTTTGTTTTTTGAGTCGTTTCTTGTTGGAGAACCTAATCAGCATACCATTGCTTCAGGTAATCTGAATTTTACTTCCCAGATTTCAAAGTCATCCTCAATTTCGTTCTGCTTGATCTCACCTTGATTTCCTGCCCCTCTTCTACTCAAAATGTATGTTTCCTCCCCACTGAAGGCCTTTTCCTCACTGTCACACACAGTCTTCATTCCATTCCCTTTGTTACTGCTTTTCCCAAGAGCAGCCACCTGATCTTCTTTTCCATGCATAAACTTGAATTTTTAAGTTTCATCTTCATACCTACCTGTGTGATAACAGAATGGGAAACACGCACTGAAACTTGCCGATGTGCCATTGTTCTAAGCACATGTCATGGACTGTGCTATTTAAGTTTTTAAAAAATATTTATTTATTTGGATGCGTTGGGTCTTAGTTGCGGCACATGGGACCTTTTGTTGCGATGCATGGCTGTGACATACAGGCTTAGCTGCCCAGCAGCATGTGAGATCTTATTTCCCTACCAGGGATCAAACCCATGTCTCCTGCATTATAAGGCAGATTCTTAACCACTGAACCACCAGAAAACTCCTAAGTGCTATTGAATTTTTTAACAACCTTTTAAGGTTGTAAGGTAATTCTACTTCCCCGTTTTACAGATGAGGAGACTGAGGCATACAGGAGTGACTATCCTAGTAACATGGCTGTTGAGTCACTCAACTGGGATACACTTCCAGGTTACCTGCCTCCTCATCCCTCCTCTCTCTACTGCTGCACTTCTTGCCACCCTCTGCCACTCCCCTTCACAGTCTCAACTCTGTCTTCCAGTTCATACTGACCTCCATTGTGAACATGTATGGAAGCTGTGTTCAAAGCCATACAGTGCATCATTTCACTTTGCCTGTTTCATGCCTTTATTCCTCTGGGAAATTATATAGCAAGATGTCTTAAAAAGCTCTCCACACCTCATTCTCAGTTCAATTCAGTTCAGTCACTCAGTCGTGTCTGACTCTGCAACCCCATGGACTGTAGCACGCCAGGCCTCCTTGTCCATCACCAACTCCCGGAGCTTACTCACACTCATGTCCATTGAGTCAGTGATGCCATCCAACCATCTCATCCTCTGTCGTCCCCTTTTCCTCCCGCCTTCAATCTTTCCCAGCATTAGGGTCTTTTCCAGTGAGTCAGTTCTTCCCATCAGGTGGCCAAAGTATTGGAATTTCAGCTTTAACATCAGTCTTTCCAATGAATATTCAGGACTGATTTCCTTTAGGATGGACTGGCTGGATCTCCTTGCTGTCCAAGGGATTCTCAAGTCCTCATTCTACTTTCTTTCTAAAATAGTATCGGGTCCCAGCTCATGGAGGAGCTCATTTAGTACTCATTTGTTGTTGATATTGTGAAGGTAATTTTCTTCCTCTTCAATTATAAAATAATTATCTTGACCTTATAATTCACTCTGATTGTTTAGACCCAGTATCTTCAAGTCTAGGATACACTATAAAGTGTTATAAAGTCCATGCATAGGATCTACAAAGTGGTTCTTAGCTGAAGTGTCAGTTGACCAGTAGTTGACCACGCTTTCTAAGGTGGGCTCTGATGGATCTGAATTATCCAGTTTTCATTTGACATTTTTCTGAAAGAATTAAAATAAAAATAAGTAAAAATCACATCACACAAACTAAAAAATTCACAGCATGTGTGATTATATATATGATATATACAGTCATATATATATATGTGTATATATATACACACACACTCATATATACTCATGGACATATTCTACATAAAAGGAAACACTGTTAAATTACCTTGGATGCTTTTTAAAGGACATCAGAAAGTGCATGTTTCCAAAAACACAGATACTGCTTAGGTATTCATTTTCACTTTGTTTTGGCTGATTTTTTTCCTTTAATCAATGTGATGATCATAGTTTGAGAGCATTTCTGGTTTTAATATTGGGTTCAGTCTCAAAGGACAGTGGCTGAAATAGAGGCTTGGGAATCAGAAAGACTGAATTTGAATCCCATCTGTGACACTGACTAGCTGGGCAAGAAACTTAGTTTATTTGAACGAATACTTGATATCTAAAACAGGGACGATACACCTACTCTGTAGGGTTGTCGTGAGAATTCGATTCAGTAATGCATATAAAGGAACTGCTTAGCATACTTTGGTATGGTAATTGCTTAATAAGTTTTTATTAGTAGTAATAACAGATGCTTTAGGTGTAGTAATTGATATATGCTGACTCAGCTGAAAAAAGGGCATCTATCATAGAATCTGATAACTGTCTTTTAATCCCTTTCTTTCCTCCCTTCCTTCTGTCTCTTCTTCCTCTTTCTTTCTCTTAGCTTTAAAAAAAAAAAAGCTTTATTGAGGCATAATTTACTCACAATAAAATGTGCTCACTTTTAATGCACACTATGAAGGACGTTGGTAATTGTATGCCATCAGATGCGTTCTATCATGTTAAGATATAAAACATCAATAGTTTGTTGTTGTTTAGTCATTCAGCCATGCCTGACTCTTTGAAACCCCCTGGACTGTAGCCCACTAGGGTCCTCTGTCATGAAATTTCTCAGGCAAGAATACTGCAGTGGGTTGTCATTTTCTCCTCTAGAGGACCTTCCCAACCCACAGATCAAACCTGTGACTTCTGCACTGGCAGACAAATTCTTTACCACTGAGCCCCTCGGGAAGCCCATAAAATAGCTGCAATGCTCCAAAAAGTTGTTTCACATTTGTTTACAGTCTAACCTCACCCCAACCCCCATCACGAACCTCAGGCAAAAACTAATCTGCTTTCTGTTGCTATTGTTTTCCCATTTCTAGAATTCTTTATGAGTAGAACTGTGCAATATGTAGTCTTTTGCATTTGATCTCTTTCACTTAGCATAAATTTTTTGAGATTCGCTCATGTCGTTGCAGGTAATAACATTTTATTCATTTTTTGCTGAGTGGTGTTCCATAGTAGGAATATATCACAAATTGTCTAATCATTCACCAGTCAACAGGCAATAAGGTTGTTTCAGTTTGGGCTTGATGAAGAATATTACTCTAAGCGTTTGAACACAAGACTTCGTGTCTAAGCCCTCACAGGGCTTAGTGTATCCAGAAAGAGTATACTGGGTCATAATGGAAAGCATAACACACTGTATCAGAATTGGAACATCTTTGTTCTGGCCCTCTCTTTGCCTCCAGTGATGCTGGAGGATCATGGTGATGCTCCTAAGGAAGCAGGCATGCCCTTCTTTTTGTCTAACCATTTTTATCCTCTTTTCAGAGTAGTTGCTCCACTGCCCTCCCTGAACCTGTTACCCTTACCCCTCCCAGCCATGGTTCATTGAACTGGAGTGGACACCTGGCTAAAGACAAACCAAATGGATTTTCTCCCCTGAGGCTGTGAAGTCCAGAAATAGGGGCTGTCAGAACCAGTGGCTTTGCTTAATTGATTGTGTATGCTTGAATTAGAGGTAAGGTGGACAGGACTGGTATAGCCCATTAGAGTTAAGTACTGAGAAAAGACAGAGAGAGAGAGAGAGAGAGAGAGAGAGAGAGGAAGGGAGGTAGCAGGTAAGCAGTAAGACACAGAAATAAGAGATTAAGTAACAAGATGGACCTATAGCTGTTCCTCCCAATTCCAGTGTTCCAAGATGTTGAGTAATCCTTTCTGAATTTTTTCAAATGCCCAGATAGTACTCCAATGAACAGTCATTTTGGCTTTAATTAGGTGCAATGGGCTTTTGTTTCTACCATACATCTCAGCCAAATAATCCCCATCTGAGACAAATCATAATTGTTATGAACATTGACTGAGTTCTAACTATAAACTTATCAACTATAAACCAGACACTTTAATAATAAAGCCTTAATTGCTTTCTGAAATTTTACCACCACAATAACCCTATGAGAAAGGATTTTTCCCCTCATAGTTTACAATGAAGAAATTGAAATTCAAGGAAATTAAATGGTTTTTTCAAGGTTGGAGAGTATCAGAGCGAGAGCCTAGATTCTGATCTGCTTTTCTCCAAAGTCTCTGCTGAAAATAAAGCTCCAGTGCTGACTCCTCAGTGGTGAAATGATGAAAGCGGCCCAGAGCCCTGTAAAACTCCCCCAGCTTAGTGATCCTGCATTGATATGTCCAAGGAAGGGAAAGAAGTAATTGGCAATAAAGTGTTCCTGTCTATGGAGTCCCCTTTCTCTGTGAATCTAGATCATGGGCTGATAATGAGGGTAGAGGTAGTATCAGCTGTTTGAAGAAAGGCCCTTGTAAATGCTGTAGAATGCTAATTTAGAAATGCAGAAAAGATACATGTGTGAGTTTGTGAAGACTATATTTCACTTATGTAAAGTTTAGAGAAATATAAATATTCCCCTATTGTGTGCCTGCTTGTTTCCTTGTACTTTTGTTTATTTTATGGAGGAAACACATATGATTTTTTAAAACCCAAACATTGTATATCTGTTCCTCATTATAAGCAGATGGGGCTTCCCTCATAGCTCACTCAGTAAAGTATCTGCCTGCAGTACAGGAGACCCAGGTGTGACCCCTGGGTTGGGAAGATTCCCTGGAGAAGGAAATGGCTACCCAACTCCAGTATTCTTGCCTGGAAAACCCCATGGACAGAAAAGCCTGGTGGTCTGCAGTCCATGGGGTCGCAAAGAGTAGGGCATGGCTGAGTGACTAACACTTCACTTCACTGGCAGAGGGTGAACTGAAAATGTGCAGTAGCACAGAAAAGAATGGAGGAGGGAAGGTGAGAAAGAGGAAAGTCTTCAGCACTTATGAAGTCACTCACAATTCTTCCTCGGACTGGGGTACTTCCAGAGCAGATGGGTGGGATGAGTACAATGCATGTTTCTGTCGTATTACTTCAATATGAGTATACACTTTTGCCACTAATTGTCTGGCCTTTGACTAATTGCTGGTCTTTTCTCAGTTGGTCTGAAAACAAAGAAAACCTGGCAAAATTTCTATAAAAATCAAATGAGTACAAATCTGCTGCCATATAGTAGGTGCTCAGTAAATATTAAATCCTTATCATTACTTCTTATTCTTCATTAAGACTTTCATTAGTTTTCAGCTCTTCTCTGGCACAGATAATCAAAGAAGTGTACAATGGAGAATATTATTTCATGGACAGTAGTGGAATGACCACTCAATTCTCATTGGAGTGATTAGATACTACTCAATTATACTATTTGTTTATTTATTGTTATTATTTTTTTAGCCATACCAAGCAGCATGTGGGATCTTAATTCCTAACCAGGATCAAAGCTTGCCCCCCTGCATTGGGAACAAAGAGTCTTAACCACTGGACCACCAGAGAAGTCCTAAATTAGAGTATTTAGATATTATTTAGAGTATTTAAATGAAAATAGTTCAGGGACTTCTGTGTAGTTATTAATTTAAATTTATCAAAGCTTCTTCTTAGATATGGGTGCCAAAGGAGTTGAGTATGTAATTTAAAACTCTGGACACAAAGAGTTTTAAATCTTTCTATAGTTCAAGAATGATGGGTGTGCCTAGATTCTGAGGCTAAGTGAACGATCTCTTCTACGGAAGATACAGAGGGGGTGGGAGTAGAAACTAGTGACTGGATTTTATCTTATGCCAAAAGTTAAAAAACAGGATATATATATATCCTTTTCTCCAAGATGTGGATATATTTATATACATGAATTTATTTATAGTACATGGAACTTTGCAAAAAATTAATAATTAGTTTCCACATTTAGCCTTAAACATTCTTCTGTACAAAGAGATCTCATAAAGTCAATGTGTCTTCAAGAAAATGTTAGTGGGAACTCGGGCCTTGATGAAAACATGCTTATGGAACACAGTAAGAACCATAGCAAGACCCAGAAGGTGAAGTGAAAGTAAAAGTCGCTCAGTCATGTCTGACTCTTTGCAACTTCATGGACTATACGGTCCATGGAATTCTCCAGGCCAGAGTACTGGAGTGGGTAGCCTTTTCCTTCTCCAGGGGATCTTCCCAACCCAGGGATTGAACCCAGATCTCCCGCATTGCAGGTGGACTCTTTACCAGCTGAGCCAAAAGGGAAGCAAGGTTGTGCTAAAGACAAACAGAACTGTCAGAGCAGGCTTTCGACATCCGTCCATGTATTATTGCACTAAAACAAACAGTTTAAGGACATTCAGAGACACAAATATATAGAACAGTCTTTTGGACTCTGTGGGAGAGGGAGAGGGTAGGATGATTTGGGAGAATGGCATTGAAACATGTATAATATCATATGTGAAACCAGTTGCCAGTCCAGGTTCGATGCATGATACTGGATGCTTGGGGCTGGTGCACTGGACCGACCCAGAGGGATGGTATGGGGAGGGAGGAGGGGAGGGGGGTCAGGATGGGGAACACATGTATACCTGTGGCAGATTCATGTTGATGTATGGCAAAACCAATACAATACTGTAAAGTAATTAACCTCCAATTAAAATAAATAAATTTATATTAAAACTTAATAAAATAAAATGTTAAGCACCAAAAAAAATAAATAAAGACATTCAGAAAGGAATGACTGGCTGTTTCTGAGGATAGTCCTCTGAAAGTGCAGCAGAAAAAAATAAGCATATATAACTGTTTAAAGGTGATGTCAGGGAAGACATAAACCTTCGAGTTTATGTCTCAGGACTTAAGTTCAGTTTCTGGAACACTCCCAGACTAATTGAACTCAATTATTGGTATAAACGCTATGTAATGATCGGTAGTAAGTGAAGACAAGGAGGATTCGCCTCCATCAGCTCTTAATGCACACTGGCTCCCAAACCACAAAATAATTCAAAGTTCTGCTGTGAGTTTGATCCACAAAGTGATCCTGAACTAACAAGGGAGCCCAAGTGTGATGGCATCGCTGCCGGCACAGGAAGTTTCCTCTAGGCACACACTGTCTGTGAGTTTCAAATTGCTTCTTGCTCTGTATTATTTCCAGATGATAAGTTTTCCATACATTCTCTCCCTTGTTAAAGAGTGTTTTATTCCATCGTCTGCTTTTAAGAGTAGCAATTAAAAGGGTTGTTCATAGAGTTCTCCAGGCACCTGTGGAAATGATGCAGTGATTCCTCTCAAGGGATTGCTGTCTTTGAATGTGTCAATGGTGTCGAGAGATTTTTATTTGGGAAACAAATATAGGAATAGCAGATCCCAGGGAGAGACTGGTCCCACCTTTCGTTAAACTTTGTCCTTTTGTCCTTTGTAAAACAAAATCCAGATGATCTTATTCTGAGTTAGTGAACCCTGATGTTAGTTTGGTAACCTGGGAAAAGAAAAGATCTTTCTGTGCAAAACCTACCTGACTTTTTCTTCCTTTAACATTTGGAGTTCTCACTGTTCATAAAGTATCTTCTCCCACCCACATCATTTCCACACACCTTAGGACAGAACAATTCCATGTCAATTTGTCTCACTGACTTGATGACACAGAAATTGCTCCTTATGCTTTTATTCATCCTTTTGGCAGAGACTTCCATGCTTCAGACAAGCCTGACAGTATGCACAAACTGTGGCCTTAGCTTTTGCATCTGTAAAATGAGAGAATGGCTCAGGATTCATTGTACTACTGTGTAAGAAAGTATTGACTGTGGTCCCGGGAAGGCCATAGGCACTGAGAAAAATAAATTTCTTCCTCTCTTTGCAGCACAGTGTTAGGCACACCCACCAGTATGTTACTTCTCCTTACATATCATAAGTTAGCCAGAGTTTTCTCCTTGATACATGACTCTGAGAATATTAATTCCCAACTAGAAAAGCATGCTTGTTTTTAGAAGTAGTTTATGAATTCCTCTGGAGACATGCCAACTCCCCAGGTACTAGAAGAATATCTGTGCAGGTCTTGTCCTCAGCATGGGAACAGGCACTGGTTGGTCACACTCCTTGCTGAGTAGTGCCTTCACCTTGACCCACCTTGAGCATCGTTATGCAGAAAGGTTAGAGATAGTATAATGTAAACAGCAGGTCACTGAACATTTGCCTTTTCTAGGGGCTGCATCACTGCCTATGATGCCTTGTAAAGTGAAGAAAAAGGAGAAAGAAGCCAATATTATTTTGACCAGATACGATGTGAATCGCACACCTTGATCATTTTAGTCAAATACCAAGACAGAAAAACCTGCTACACAGTCTTGTGAATTCTCAGTTAAATACAGTGCCCAAGTGGTAGTTTGACATTACCTGCATTAATTTCAAGTCTTTGCTTGAAGGTGGAAAATGTCAGTTGTCTACATGGTCCTGTTTCCTTGGCATTTATCACTTTTGGGGGGATGTAGTAGAAGAGGGTGCCCACAGCTGTCAGCCAAGTACCTTCAGGGAATTTCCAAGCTGTCATCTCTAGCCAGTGATATAGATGTTTTCTTCCCTTCCCTGGGTCGAGGGGACAGAGAAAGGATATGATTATGACATATACTGAAGCTTCTCTAGGTTTTAATCTCATTATGAATTGCTTAAAGGAAAAGGGTATAGTCTTAAATAAAAAGATAAACTCTTCCCTAAAAAGGTTAGTGATACTTAACATTCTATAGGGAAAGTTGCAGGATCCCTGGCAAAGACTTGAGGTTTGTCTATGTTACTCATTGTCCCTCAGGTCAGATAGGTTGATATAGTAACTGAAAAGAATCCAGTGATTTTTCTAGATGAAATAGCTACAATAACTTTGTATTTTCTATCGCTGTAGAAGGTGTACATTACTCCAAAGTGGAGGCTGGAGAAAAGCTGGTTTAGAGTCTCATAGTATTTTCCCCAATTCCCTACAACAGTAATAGGAGTTACAAAGTATCATGGCCTTACTCCCAAACAATATTGCCTGTATTCACTCATTTCTAGTAATAAGGAAAAGCGCATTATGCATGGGTAATACTATATAGCATGCCACAGTGTATAGCAGATATTTGATTAATTTGGACTCCAGATACAAGTCTCTTCAAATAATTAGAACTTTTTATGTAGGCTCTGTGAAGGGAAAGAGCCAAGAGAAAAATAAACATGCCTGGAAGGAAGATTTATCCCTAAGATAGTTTCTGATTTTATTCTAGGATAGGCTTACAAAGGTCCATATAATCAGAGCTATGGTTTTTCCAGTAGTCATGTATGGATGTGAGAGTTGGGCTATAAAGAAAGCTGAGCTAAAAGAATTGATGCTTTTGATCTGTGGTGTTGGAGAAGACTCTTGAGAGTCCTTCGGACTGTAAGGAGATCCAACCAGTCCATCCTAAAGGAAATCAGTCCTGAAGATTCACTGGAAGGTGTGATGCTGAAGCTCCAATACTTTGGCCACCTGATGCGAAGAAGTGACTCATTTTAAAAGACCCTGATGCTGGGAAAGATTGAAGGCAGGAAGAGAAGGGGTCGAGAGAGGATGAGTTGGTTGAATGACATCACCGATTCAATGGACATGAGTTTGAGCAAGCTCTGGGAGTTGGTGATGGACAGGGAAGCTTAGCATGTTGTAGTCCATGGGGTCATAAAGAATTGGACACAACTGAGCAACTTTAACTGAACTGAGGCCTTCCTTTCCAACATTCTACCTTCTACTACACTTTTTCTTTTTGGCATTGGTGTTCAGAGTGAATGTTGAGACTAATAACCACTGTGTCTTCCAAGAACCCAATTTGTCATATGAGGAGAGAATTTTAGTGTTGGAAGGAGTTTTTAAGGTCCCCAGATTCCCTTTTCAAAACCTCTTCAGTGGGCATCTAACCTAATGTGGTATTCCAACAAGAGCTGAAAAGAAGACTAGGGTACCTTAGGAAGGTTACCTTCAGCTTACTGAAGATTTAATTTACAAAAAGAGTTTTTGGTGAAACGCATTCTGATGCCATTCTTTTTTTTTCCTAAAAATAAAATGCTGATTTAGATGCAAATAAAAAACTGTTTCCAGATGGATAGGAAATAGTATAGCATGCACCTTGAAAAATCTAAACTCAAATATTGTATATCCATACATTTGTTTAGTTAGTTACCATTTGGAGTCAAGGGTAATCTCCAAGTAAGAGAAAGTTCAATATGATATAAGAAATATCTTGCTGCCTCTTCTTTAAAAAAAAAAAAAAATGAGCTTAATCCATTACCCCATATAACCTCACCCCTCATGTCATCTTGTCATCCTTTTTCTAACTTTAAATATCAAATATCCCCAGGATATTTAGTTTCCTTAGGGATCTCTCTTAGGGCAGGTACTATAGAAGAGATATGAATCCTAGCCACCCTTCCCTGTGTGCTGAGGGTAACTTAGCTCCAAGTCAAAGTCTGTGTCTCCCTGCAAGTCCCTGTTCATACAGGTGTGTAACTGGTGCTTCTGCAAACATACATTAGAACCACCCAGAAGGCTTGTTAAAAATGTATTGTTGGGCCTCTCCTGAGTCTCTGGTTCAGTAGACTGGAGGTGGAATTTAAGAACTGGCTTTTTTTTTTTTAACATACTCCCAGATGCTACTGATATTGCTGGTCCCA
>SJYA01000295.1:83955-97918 GCA_006410615.1 Neotragus moschatus | reverse complement strand
GCGGGGGGGGGGGGGGGAATCATCTGTATGATTCTACACTGGCTATAGATTATGGGGGTGGTGGAGAACATTGTCCTGTAACAGGCTGCCCAGGCAGAGGCATGTGAGGCACACAGCTTAGGAAATAATGGAGATGGAGTTGAGAAGTTCAGATTTAATCTCCAAATCTCAACTAAGGCAAGCAGATTCATTAAGGCAATTTTTTCCTTCTCAAAGTCCATTTTTCCAGCCAGTCCTTCCTACAGTCCTGCCATGATGAGGCTGTGCTGTTGTCTATTTTAGCTACTTATACAGCTCTGTTAACCTGGTAAAAGGACCAAAGATGATTGTTTGGTTCTCAGCACTACTCTTTAGCCTGTGGACAGCAATCAAAAGTATATTTCAAGCAGGGGGAAAATATGTATACCAGAAGAAAAGCCTTGTATCAGACTGGCTCTATACTTAGGTTCCCATGGAAACAGGATTATAAGTTAGTGATTTGCTTTTACTTAATGTAGTATTGAGGAGAAATGCCTCTTTTTCATTATTCAAATGCCTCGCCTGTACTTTACCAAATTACAAGAGAGCAATACCAATGTATGTTTCTAAAGAGTTTAAACTCATTTACCACATTAAACTCAGAAGAAAGCACTTTATTTAAAAATGTAAATGGAACAGAACAGTTTTGTGAGAATAAATTATTGGACTTAAAAACTTTCTGCTTTTGTTTTTGTGAAGCAATGTTATTTTGCACCCAAAAAAGCTAAATCTTTAGGTAGAGTTTCTTATAGGAATTTTTGAAGGCCAAGTCAGGGAGTTGCATCCAGATGTTGCAAAGGGTACAAAAGACTGTTCTTACATTGTATTCTCAGTAACTATGATGGGTAAAGATCAATATAATCAATTCTCCATCAGCTTCTTAAAATGTGCTCTTTTCCCAACTAAATTGAAGGCATTCTATATCCTTGTTACTGATTTAGTGAGAACTTCTTTACATGGAAATTCACTTTAGTTCTCATTGAGGATTTGATACTAAAGTTCAGTTCAGTTCAGTTCAGTCACTCAGTCATGTCTGACTCTTTGTGACCCCATGGACTGCAGCACACCAGGCATCCCTATCTATCACCAGCTCCCTGAGCTTATTCAAACTCGTGTCCATTGAGTCAGTGATGCCATCCAGCCATCTCATCCTCTGTCGTCCCCTTCTCCTCCTGCCTTCAATCTTTCCCAGCATCAGGGTCTTTTCAAATGAGTCAGTTCTTCGCATCAGGTGGCCAAAGTATTGGAGTTTCAGCTTCAACATCAGTCCTTCCAGTGAACACCCAGGACTGCTTTCTCTTAGGATGGACGGCTTGGATCTCCTTGCAGTCCAAGGGACCCTCAAGAGTCTTCTTCAACACCACAGTTCAAAACCATCAATTCTTCAGCACTCAGCCCTTTTCATACTCCAACTCTTACATCCATACATGATGACTGGAAAAACCATAGCCTTTACTAGACGGACTTTTGTTTGCAAAGTAATGTCTCTGGTTTTTAATATGCTGTCTAGGTTGGTCATAACTTTCCTTTCAAGGAGTAAGTGGCTTTTAATTTCATGGATGCAATCACAATCTGCAGTGATTTTGGAGCCCAGAAAAATAAATTCAGCCACTGTTTCCACTGTTTCCCCATGTATTTGCCATGAAGTGATGGGACCGGATGCCATGATCTTTGTTTTCTGAATGTTGAGCTTTAAGCCAACTTTTTCACTCTCCTCTTTCACTTTCATCAAGAGGCTCTTTAGTTCTTCCTCACTTTCTGCCATAAGGGTGGTGTCATCTGCATATCTGAGGTTATTAATATTTCTCCCGGCAATCTTGATTCCAGCTTGTGCTTCATCCAGTACATTTCACTTGATGTACTCTGCATATAAGTTAAATACGCAGGGTGACAATATACAAGTAATAACCAGACTGTTAGGATTTGAGGAGTACAACCTCTCTTTAAAAGGCCTATCTGTTTCATCAAGTTTACGTTGCTGAGGAATAGACTGTCTTCATGATATAATAAAGACTATAAGAAAGCATGTGAAACATTTAACATATATTTTTATCACTAATTTTCATCAATGTTTCTAAGGTCCTTATATAAATTCAAATGCTGTCTTAAAATGAAAGCACACATTGTTATTTTTAACCTGCAAATTATTTGATCAGTTGCCTCAGATGTATGTAGTATGACTGCAGGGGAAAGAATAGATAATGGTTGATAGGAAAGCTTGGTGTTACCCTACGTAGTGAAGTGAGTTCTTGTTGTTCAGTCACTAAGTCATGTCCAACTCTTTGTGACCCCGTGGACTGTGACACACCAGGCCTCCCTGTCCCTTGCCATCTCTCGGAGTTTGCCCAAGTTCATGTCCACTGAAGCAGTGATGACATCCATCCAACTCATCCTCTGTTGCCCTCTTCTCCTGCCTTCAATCTTTCCCAGCATTGAGGTCTTTTCCAATGAGCTGGTCCTTCGCATCAGGTGGCCAAAGTATTTGAGGTTCAGCTTCAGCATCAGTCCTTCCAGAGAGTATTCACAGATGTTTTCCAGTATTGATTGGTTTGGTCACCTTGCTTTCTAAGAGTATCTGAAGAGTCTTCTCCTGTACCACAATTAGAAAGCATCAGTTCTTCAGTGCTCAGCTTTCTTTATGGTACAACCCTCACTTCCGTACAAGACCTCTGGAAAGACCATAACCTTGACTACACAGACCTTTGCCAGCAAAACAATGTCTTTGCTCTTTAATACACAGTCTAGGTTTGTGAGGTGAGTGCTAGGCTTTAAAAGGAAGGCTCAGGGGTTATGAGTCCACAAAAGGAATGTGGAGGACCCCTGGGGGTGAACTTCATATCCTGGGCAATGTTTCTATGGCTGTCAGCTTTACATTTTCTGTTCATTTCATCTGTGGATCCTCCCTCAAATATATATATATATTTTAAAGTCAACATTTTCAAACTTGGTTTTATACTTTCCAAAATAATCAGGCCTGGTGTGAGCCATTTTCTGTTTGCAAATAATTCTTTAAGGATCAGTTGGTGGGCCACTTTAAAACAAAAATTTTGCTTCTTCTCTTTACTCTGCTTATTTCCTCTTTGGAAGGTTAAGTGGAGCTTAGTCAAGATTGTGAAAAAGGAATGTCTGAGTGAATTATTTTTTTAAAAAGTGGTTTATAGTTTAGATTAAGTTTCTTTCCAGTATGCTTGTTCATTGCGGGCAATGTGGTTTAGTATAAAGACTTGCTGGTCCAAGTGTGCTTCTTGGACAAGCAACATTGATGTCACCTGGGAGCAGTTAGCAGTACAGTGTTTCAAGACCCTCTCAGAATCATGGAATTGAATCTGCGTTTTAATAAGAGTTCTAAGTGATCCGTGTGTTCACTGAAATTTGAAAAGCATTGGTGCAGAGTACTGGCATGAAACTGGTTATCCAGCTTCTAATCCTTGCTCTGTCACTGTCTAGCTATGGAATCCATACCAATCAGCTCAGATTTTCAAACCGTGTCCCTTGGAGGTTTCTCTGCTCGGCTATCACCACCTGAGGCCTGAGAAGTGAGGTCAAGGGCTCTCCCCTGAGCCCTGAGAAACTCTAGTCTTATTGGCATTTAATCACTGTGTGTGCTAAGTCATTTCAGTCATGTCTGACTCTTTGTGACCCACCGGACTGTAGCCCACTAGTTTCTCTGTCCATGGGTTTCTCCAGGCAAGAATGCTGGAGTGGATTTGCATGCCCTCCTCCAGGGTATCTTCCTCACCTAGGGATCGAACTTGCATCTCTTGTGTCTTCTGAATTGGCAGATGGGTTCTTTACCACTAGTTCCACCTGGGTAGCCCTTTTAGTCATTAGTCCAACATGAGAAAAGATTTTTGAAAGAGATTTGAAGCTTACTTGGAGGAGTTCTATAGTCACTTGTGGAGATAAAGTTTGTATAATTATTAACATTGTTCATTGATATGAAAATTTTAAGGGCGATATCTCTGTTTATGTACACTTGTCAGGTACTGAGACCAAGGGTTTAATGCTTCCAGGAGGTTCCATGAGTAGGATAGAGAAACTCAGGTTTCCTGTCACTAAAATTCCCACTATTTATCTCAATTTTAGTCATATAATGTCCCAACTTTATCCTCTTTGACAGTGTAAGAGAATTGTTTATAGACCTCATGATATTGGAAAGCAGAAACATCACTTTGCCAAGAAAGATCTGTATAATCAAAGCTATGGTTTTTCCAGTAGTCATGTACAAATGTGAGAGTTGGACCATAAGGAAGGTTTAGCACTGAAGAACTGATGCTTTCAAACTGTGGAGATGGAGAAGACTCTTGAGACAGCAAGGAGACGAAAATAGTCAATCCTAAAGGAAATCGACCCTAAATATTCATTGGAAGGGCTGATGTTGAAGCTCTAGTACTTTGGCCACCCAACACAAAGAGCCAATTCATTGAAAAAGACCCTGATACTGGGAAACATTGAGGGCAGGAGGAGAAGGGGATCACAGAGGTTGAGATGATTGGATGGCATCACTGACTCAATGGATGAGTTTGAGCAAGCTCTGGGAGATAGTGAAGGACAGGGAAGCCTGGCTTACTCTGAGTGCTGCAGTTTACCAGGTCACAGGGTAGGACACAATTTAGAGACTGGACAACAACAGTATGATACAAACTTCTGTTCAATCATTTTTTAGAATCAGCATTGGTTATTTGGTCACCTCTGATCTTAGATCAGGGATCACCAACCCCCAGGCCACAGCCTGGTACAGATCTGTGATCTGTTAGAAAGAGGGCTGCACAGCAGGAAGCGAGTGGCTTCGCGAGTGAGGGAAGCTTCATCTGTATTTACAGCCACTCCCCATGACTCACATTACTACCTGAGCTCTGCCTCCTATCAGATCAGCAGTGGCATGATAAAATGTAACAGACTTGAATTATTCTATTCTGAAACAATCTCCTCAACACCTCAGTTCATGGATATTGTCTTTCACACAATTGGTCCTGGGGTCGCAAAGAGTCGGACACGACTGAGTGACTGAACTGAACTGAACTGACTGAACAAAAAGTTGGGGACCACTGCCTTGGATATCAACTGGCTAGTGCCATTCACTTTGCATACATTGATCTTAAAAAGGATTCAAAGATCTGAGACACCGAGTTATATCCTACACATTGCAAAGCAACTTCCAATCCTGTACACCCCAGTGAGAAAAAGAGGGCCAAATTCCCCAGTTTATTTTCTGTTGACACTTTATCTACAACTGAATCTCAGACTCAGAATAGAGCCATAGTTATAACCATAGTTCCTGATCAGATTCCTCTGCATTCCTCTGCAGATTCCTCTGCTGAAAAAGAGGGTAACTTCATAGCCAGTTGTAAATATGGTTTCTTCTTTCTTCAAAACAGCAGCAGATGTTTTTCCCAATTCATAGTGTGGAGCCATAAAAAAAATTTTTTTTTTATTTTTTCTGATAGGTGTATTAGTCTATTACTTAATTATATGTTTCTTGGCATATTTCTTCCAAAGAACTCAGGTAATGGAAGGATTTGTTTTAGATGTCTACAAACTTTATCCTTATTAATTCAAATATGATATTTACATAAAGTCATCTTACTTTCCCCTTCATGTATTGTGGTCAGGTTATTATAAAAATACTCACATCTTCAGATCTTCTCAGGAGTACATATTCAAACTACAACCACCAAGAAAAAAGAAAGGTCTCCTGAAATAACTGACCAATGTTCTTTTCTTAGAAAAATCAATCTCATCAGTAGCTCATGAAATTCAATTTCTCCGGTCAGGAGCAAAGCAGATAATCATCACTTAATAATATTTATGGATGTGAGAAATGCAGGCTAAATAAAATTGCCCTCTAGAACTATTATAAAATTCCTTAAAACTTTTTATTTATCTGAAGGGGATTTATGAAGTGGTGGTAAGTGATTCCCCCCTCCCTCAGTTTCTATTTAGGCCAATGTACATCAGAGGTACTCAATATTTGGTAAATGAATAAGGGGTGAATAAATGAATAAAGTAAAATACAGATGATCTGTGATTTGTAAATGATGCCTTCCTAGAGGCTGCTTCATAAAGGAAATTGCTGAAAAGCAAAGCACTTACCTCAAGAATGCTGCTGCTTTATGTATAAGAAATTTTGGAAACTGACAGCAGACAAAGTAAGAAAGACCAAAAGTAAATATAGGGCTTCATTAGGTAATAAAAAAGGAATGTAATGGTGAAAGAGCAGCAGGATGAAGCATGGGTACATGTGTAGAAAGTGGGACTCTAGTTAAAGATGATTATGTAAATACGATACTTATTTTTTGAAGGTATTCATTGATGGGAGGAAAAAGCAGTGAAGAAACTTCATCTTCTCCATAACAGTGGGCCAAAAGCCAGTCCCTTCTTCTCCTAACCTTGAAAAATATTAGAGATTCTCTAATCCTGCTTTGGAGAAGGGAATAGCAATCCACTCCAGTATTCTTTACTGGAGAATTCCATGGACAGAGGAGCCTGACAGGCTATAGTTCATGGGGTTGCAAAAGAGTCAGACACGATTGAACAACTAACACACACACAAACTTGCTTATCCATATCTTTGGGGGAGAAACAAACTAACTACAGATTATGAAACAGAGAATGTGTGAGATATGGGATTTGACTAAGAACCAAGCTGAGCCGGAGATGAGCACTGAAACCTCAGGAGAACCAATCATGAAAGAAAAGGTGGATTATTTGACATAAAACTTTTCTGAGACAACATACCCAAGTGGAAAACCTGGCTTCTCCAGGTCATGCTTTCACCACATCATTCAGCAAATCACTTGTTCAGATAGAAATTCCTCATTCCAAGAAGCACAATAAAGCAGAAAGAAACTAACATAAGATCTATAGAGAGGAATATAGAAAACAAAAGGCAAATATGATAATAGAAAAGACAGTGAAGAAGAAATTAGATAAATATAGTTCATATTTTAAGATAAAGTGAATGTAAACTGTTTGAAAAAAGATATTAAGAGAATAACTAAAAGATACACACATATCACATTGAGAGGAAAAACAGGTAGGCAGACCTCACGAAAGAAAGAGAATGAAAGAAGAATATCTATCAAAAATTGTGACTGCATTAAACACACATGATGTTAAAAGATAATGTTGAAAATAGTATCCATAGCGTAGAAAGAAGTTTTGAGACAATCATAGAAAAAATAGAATACAAAATATTAGAAACTAAGATGTTTATAAATAAGTGTATAAATATGGAGGTCTGACAAAGGAGATGTAAATTCCAATAAAGGATATACAGGAAAAGAGAATAATATAATGTAGGAAAAAATTAAAATATCCACTAAAGGAACATTCCCTGGTGGCTCAGATGGTAAAGTGTCTGCCTACAATGCGGGAGACCTGGGTTCAATCCCTAGGTTGGGAAAATCCTCTGGAGAAAGAAAGGGCAACCCATTCCAGTACTCTTGCCTGGAAAATCCCATGGATGGAAGAGCCTGGTAGGCTACAGTCCATGGGGTCACAAAGAGTTGGACACGACTGAGCGACTTCACCTTCACCTTCACCTTCAAAGGAACTTTTGCTGAAAACAGTTAAAACCTGAATTTTAATGTTAAGAAGAAAAGGCTATTTGTGTTTTGGGAACAGTTGATGTGAAACATATCCTGGTGAATAAAACCAAATTTCTATGAGAGCTCAGTCCAGAAAAAAGAAAGCTGTTCTAAAATTCTTCCTGGTACAATTCAATAGCAGAACACAGGAGAGAAACTATATAAAGTAAAGAAATTGTTATCCAAGATTTTTATACCCAGCCAAATTGTTAGTAAATATAAAGGTCTTATCCCAAAAAGCCTGGAGGAGGAAATGGCAACCCACTCCAGTATTCTTGCCAGAAAAATCCCAGAGACAGAGGAACCTGGTGAGCTGCAGTCCATGAGGTCGCAAAGAGTTAGACATGACTGAGAGACTAAGCATGCATGCACCCCGATGAGAACACAAAGATTATAATATCCATAGCTTTTCTTTAAAAAACAAACAAACTGAAACTTGATGTAAGAACTTAACTGTGCAAGATAAATCAGATAAAATACTTTGATTTAGATAAATCAGTACACTAGTATTGAATCTATTTATATATAATGGCTAAAAATGTATACATTTATACATGGGCCTAAAAAATATCTGGGAATTATAATTATAGAAGTAAATATAAATGTTATAAATGTACTGCTATATTTGATATTGTGCTTTAATTTCAAATAATTATATGTTCATCAGCAATTGGGAGAAGCAGTGAGTGGGAAGATGCTCTGTCAAAATGGTTCTATTTTGAGCTGCTAGGCATGTCTCTTCTTTATGGAAATACATCAAGAATGTCACTGCTCCCCTATAAGATATGANATTATAATTATAGAAGTAAATATAAATGTTATAAATGTACTGCTATATTTGATATTGTGCTTTAATTTCAAATAATTATATGTTCATCAGCAATTGGGAGAAGCAGTGAGTGGGAAGATGCTCTGTCAAAATGGTTCTATTTTGAGCTGCTAGGCATGTCTCTTCTTTATGGAAATACATCAAGAATGTCACTGCTCCCCTATAAGATATGATGGCTATAGGAAAGTGAAAGTTGCTCAGTTGTGTCCAACTCTTTGCAACTCTATGGACTATAGCCCACCAGGCTCCTCTGTTCATGGAATTCTCCAGACAAGAATACTGGAGTGGGTTGTCATTTCCTTCTTCAGGGGATCTTCTTGACCCAAGGATCAAACCTGCTCTCCTGCACTGCAGGCAGACTCTTTACTGTATGAACCACCAGGGGAGCCTCATGATAGCTATAAAGGCAGATAAATAACTAAATGAAGAAGAAAGTGAAAGCTATGACAATGGTTTTTAAGGATGTGGAATATTTGGAGAGAATTGAGCCCTGTGATTGGTCTTTTGGTCTTACGTTGGATATTTTAGAAGCAGAGCCTGCTACCAGAATTTGGCCTGATTTATTGAGTGAATGCTCTTAAGAGGAAGTGTGTAAGAGAAGCAAGACTGAGAAATTAAACAAAGATGTAGTCACAGCTTGAGTCTGGCTTCAGTCTGATCCTACGTGGAATTCTGGAGCATATACTGAACCACAGACTTGATGCCACCTTGGGGCAGGGCTCAGCTTTTGTACCACTTTTGTCAGTCAGTCCTTGGCTCCATAGAGGAAGGGATAAAGAGGGGCATGACTCTGAGGCTTGGTGGCCTTAGTTCTAGAGAGGGTGATTCTCTGGGGGAAAAAAGGGGGGGCAGTTATGGGCTGTTAGCAAACACTTACAGCAGCTCAAGTCTGGGTGCATATGTGCGTGTGCCTGATGAAGGGCATTGGAGCAGGGTCTCAAGAGTGTCACACATAGGTACTGATAGCTGTACATGATGTTAGCTCTTCCTGTCACTGATCAGTCCATTATTGTCTTTTACTATGGCTTATAGATAACAGTGCCTGGGAGTTGGATTTTCCAGAGAGGAGAGGGAAGAACCTCTCTGTGGACAGAACAGGAAGGGTAGAAAAGGGTAGAAAATGTGCTGTTGAATTTTGGAGAAGCGGTCTTAGCATCAGGTTACTTATTCATAAAGCCAGAAGTGAAGTCACAAAAAACTCAGATAATCTCTCTATAAGTCCATTAAGTGTTGCTTGATATCCTCCAGGGAATCTACACAGTTCATCCCATCCTCTCCTCCTTATTCTCCTCAGTGATCCAACTCAACTGAGATGCTATATCTCATATCACAGTTTGAAAACTTTTAACTCCCAAGAACAATAGATGAGAAATATGACCACTTGGGGGGTGATATTGAAATGGAAAGAAATTGTCTTGGATTAAAATAAGACTAGAAAGAGTCCATTGGAATTTGTCCCCTATTTGGGATATACCAATGTCTCTGTGTATGCCGAAGCCCTTGACTGTGTGGATCACAATAAACTGTGGAAAATTCTTCAAGAGGTATGAATACCAGACCACCTGACCTACCTCTTGAGAAACTTATATGCAGGTCAGGAAGCAATAGTTCTAACTGAACATGGAACAATAGACTGGTTCCAAATAGGAAAAGGAGTACGTCAAGGCTGTATATTGTCACCCTGCTTATTTAACTTATATGCANGACCTGCCTCTTGAGAAATCTGTATGCAGGTCAGGAAGCAACAGTTAGAACTGGACATGGAACAACAGACTGGTTCCAAATAGGAAAAGGAGTACGTCAAGGCTGTATATTGTCACCCTGCTTATTTAACTTATATGCAGAGTACATCAAGAGAAACGCTGGGCTGGAAGAAGCACAAGCTGGAATCAAGATTGCCAGGAGAAATATCAATAACCTCAGATATGCAGATGACACCACCCTTATGGCAGAAAGTGAAGAGGAACTAAAAAGCCTCTTGATGAAAGTGAAAGAGGAGAGTGAAAAAGTTGGCTTAAAGCTCAACATTCAGAAAATGAAGATTGTGGCATCCGGTCCCATCACTTCATGGGAAATAGATGGGGAAACAGTGGAAAGAGTGGCTGACTTTATTTTTGGGGGCTCCAAAATCACTATAGATCATGACTGTAGCCATGAAATTAAAAGATGCTTACTCTTTGGAAGGAAAGTGATGACCTACTTAGACAGCATATTAAAAAACAGAGACATTACTTTGTCAGCAAAGGTTCATCTAGTGAAGGCTATGGTTTTTCCAGTAGTCATGTATGGATGTGAACGTTGGACTATAAAGAAAGCTGAGGGCCGAAAAATTGATGCTTTTGAACTGCGGTGTTGGAGAAGACTCTTGAGAGTCCCTTGGACTGCGAGGAGATCCAACTAGTCCATCCGAAAGGAAATCAGTCCTGAATATTCATTGGAAGGACTGATGCTGAAGCTGAAACTCCAAAACTTTGGCCACCTGATGTGAAGAACTGACTCACTGGAAAAGACCCTGATGCTGGGAAAGATTGAAGAGGGGAGGAGAAGCGGGGATGACAGAGGATGAGATGGTTGCTTGGCATCAGCGATTCAATGGACATGAATTTGAGTAAACTCTGGGAGTTGGTGATGGACAGGGAGGCCTGGCGTGTTGTAGCCCATGGGGTTGCAAAGAGTCAGACATGACTAAGCGTCATGAATAGCAAAGACAGGACCACAATGCAAATATTTTCAGGCATCTATTCTCATTCCACTGACAATATTATGTGGCATGTGTCTAATTCCATTCCATTGCATGTACATCTACACAATTAAGGCTTCGTTGGTGGCTCAGATGGTAAAGAACCTGCCTGCCAATGCAGGAGATCAGGCTTGATACCTCAGTTGGGAAGATGCCCTGGAGAAGGAATGGCAACCCATTCCAGGATTCTTGCCTGGGAAATCCCATGAACAGAGGAGCCTGGCAGTCTACAGTCCGTGGAGTAGCAAAACAGTTGGATACACCTTAGTGAGTGCTTCTCTGTGGCTCAGATGATAAGGATTCAGCCTGAAATGTGGGATACCTGGGTTTGATCCTTGGGTTGGGAAGATCCCTTGGAGGAGGGCATGGAAACCCACTCCAGTATTCTTGCCTGGAGAATTCCCATGGACAGAGGAGCCTGGTATCCTACAGTCCATAGTGTTGCAAAGTGTCAGACACAACTGAGCGACTAAGCACACACACACAGTGACTAAACAACAACAAAAAAACCCCAAACTATTACAGTTATTTTCAAATTTAAAATTTTTATTTGAAATAGAAAGATCACCATATATGCGAGGGTGAAGGCAGATCTTGTTAACTTTGTGCTAAATAATGTAATATGTTACCTTTTAAAAACACTAGTGAGTCTTAGAACAATTTTATTTTTTACCTTTGTTGTTAAACTAGTAAATTAGGAAGCAATATAAATGCAGTCTTTGATTTTGCCCTTACTCTGTAAAAATGGAACTAGCTGAGGTAAGCCTTAAATAAGTAGATATATTTGGTTCTGCCTATGAGTACTGATTCCTCTTCTCATTTCCTCCTCTGCCTGAAGGCAGATATAGGAGGTCAAATGTCAATCACTATTCTTAGGATTCACATAAGAAATTGGGGACAAGATCATTGAAAAATTTTAGTTTTTAAAGTTAACTAACTTTAGTTTTAAAATAGCCGATTCGTTGGAAAAGATCTTGATGCTGGGAAAGATTGAAGGCAAAAGAAGAAGGGAGCGGCAGAGGCTGTGATGGTTAGAGAGCATCACTGACAATGGACATGAATTCGAGCAAATTCCGGGTGAAGGACAGGGAAGGACAGGGAAGCCTGGCATGCTGCACATATAGATAGATAAACAGATATTTCTATCTATATCCAAGTGAAGTTTCTTTTACAAAATTATTAGTTGTTTGGCTCTGAAAAAATGTAAAGTGTAAAAGTAATTTCACTATGCATTTCTCTTTATGTTTAGGGCTGTGAAACTATTCTCTATGATATGATATTATACATTTGTCAAAAGTCAGCACAAACAGTGAAACTTAAGGTGTACTAACTTAAAAATTAAATTATTGAGGAGGTTGGGAGAATCTCAAGAAAGAAACTAGACTGCAAAAAGAGACTCTTAAAAAAAAAAAAAGAGAGACTCTAAATGACCTCACTGAAGGGGGTGGAGGAAAAGGTGCTGAACTAAGCAACTGTGGAAATGACTGAAGCTTGTAAGACTAAAGATAAAAGAAACTGCACCTAGACACTGTACTCAGTTTCACAAGGGGTTAAGGCTAATGATTCTCATACTGCTATACATGCATACTGAAATTTAACAATTGAAATGGATGGCTGATAATAGGAATCAGGTTTCTAACTGTTGGAGTGAAAATTTATAGATAAGCAAAGAAAGCAGGCTAGAATCATCAATTTGGTAATGGGTTACAGTTGGAGACATTCCTATGAATTCATGCTTAGTTTACTATGGGAATAGGTTAAGTTCAGTCGCTCAATCCTGTCCGACTCTTTGTGACCCCATGAATTGGAGCACGCCAGGCCTCCCTGTCCTTGACCAACTGCCAGCTGCTGCTGCTGCTGCTGCTAAGTCGCTTCAGTCGTGTCCAACTCTGTGCAACCCCATAGACGGCAGCCCATCAGGCACCCCGTCCCTGGGATTCTCCTGGCAAGAACACTGGAGTGGGTTGCCATTTCCTTCTCCAATGCATAAAAGTGAAAAGTGAAAGTGAAGTCACTCAGTTGAATCCGACTCTTCGCCACCCCATGGACTGCAACCCACTAGACTCCTCCGTCCACAGGTTTTTCCAGGCAAGAGTACTGTAGTGGGGTGCCATTGCCTTCTTTGGACCAACTCCCAGAGTTCACCCAAATTCATGTCCATCGAGTCGGTGATGCCATCCAGCCATCTCATCTTCTGTCGTCCCCTTCTCCTCCTATCCCCAATCCCTCCCAGCATCAGAGTCTTTTCCAATGAGTCAACTCTTCACATGAGGTGGTCAAAGTATTGGAGTTTCAGCTTTAGCATCATTCCTTCCAAAGATATCCCAGGGCTGATCTCCTTCAGAATGGACTGGTTGGATCTCCTTGCAGTCCAAGGGACGCTCAAGAGTCTTCTCCAACACTACAGTTCAAAAGCATCAATTCTTCGGCGCTCAGCCTTTTTCACAGTCCAACTCTCACATCCATACATGACCACTGGAAAAACCATAGCCTTGACTAGATGGACTTTTGTTGGCAAAGTAATGTCTCTGCTTTTCAATATGCTGTCTAGGTTGGTCATAACTTTTCTCCCAAGGAGTAAGCGTCTTTTAATTTCATGGCTGCAATCACCATCTGCAGTGATTTTGGAGCCCCCCAAAATAAAGTCTGACACTGTTTCCACTGTTTCTCCATCTATTTCCCATGGAGTGATGGGACTGGATGCTATGATCTTAGTTTTCTGAATGTTGAGCTTTAAGCCAACTTTTTCACTCTCCACTTTCACTTTCATCAAGAGGCTTTTTAGTT
>SJYA01000295.1:63340-83767 GCA_006410615.1 Neotragus moschatus | reverse complement strand
ACACTGTTTCCACTGTTTCCCCGTCTATATCCCATGAAGTGATGGGACTGGATGCCATGATCTTCGTTTTCTGAATGTTGAGCTTTAAGCCAACTTTTCACTCTCCTCTTTCACTTTCATCAAGAGGCTCTTTAGTTCCTCTTCACTTTCTGCCATAAGGGTGGTGTCATCTGCATATCTGAGGTTATTGATATTTCTCCCAGCAATCTTGATTCCAGCTTGTGTTTCTTCCAGTCCAGCGTTTCTCATGATGTACTCTGCATAGAAGTTAAATAAGCAGGGTGACAATATACAGCCTTGACGGACTCCTTTTCCTATTTTGAACTAGTCTGTTGTTCCATGTCCAGTTCTAACCGTTGCTTCCTGACCTGCATACAGATTTCTCAAGAGGCAGGTGAGGTGGTCTGGTATTCCCATCTCTTTCAGAATTTTCCCACAGTTTATTGTGATCCACACAGTCAAAGGCTTTGGCATAGTCAATAAAGCAGAAATAGATGTTTTTCTGGAACTTTCTTGCTTTTTCCATGATCCAACGGATGTTGGCAATTTGATCTCTGGTTCCTCTGCTTTTTCTAACATTACGCTAAATGTATGTGGAAACTCAGGGGATCCATAATACTCAGAACAATCTGGAGAAGGAACAAAGTTGAAGGACTCATTCTTCTACATTTCTAAACTTACTACAAACTACAAATTAAGACACTGTAACTGACTTAACCCCACTCCAGTACTCTTGCCTGGAAAATCTCATAGACGGAGGAGCCTGGTAGGCTGCAGTCCATGGGGTCGCTAAGAGTCGGGCACGACTAAGCGACTTCACTTTCACTTTTCACTTTCATGCATTGGAGAAGGAAATGGCAACCCACTCCAATGTTCTTGCCTGGAGAATCCCAGGGACAGAGGGGCCTAGTGGGCTGCCATCTATGGGGTCGCACAGAGTCGGACAAGACTGAAGTGACTTAGCAGCAGCAGTAGCAGCAACTGACTTAAGGTGGGCATATGTATCAGTGGAACAGAATGAGAGTCCAGAAAAACACCCTCATGTTGACGGCCAACTGATTTTCAACAAGGATACCAAAACAATAGGGAAAAATATCTTCAACAAATAGTGCTGGAACCACTAGATATTCCTATGTACAAGAAAAAGTTGGACTTCTACCTCACAGTATACACAAAATTTAACTCAAGGAATGAAAGATCCAAATATAAGAGCTAAGAGAGTATTAGAAAAAACCAGAGGAATGAATCACTCTGATTTTGGATTAGAAAGTGATCTCTTAAATATGACAGCTATAGTACAAGCAAATGACAACAAAAATTTTGTACTACCTCAAAATTATAAACATTTGTCCTTAGTGGACATCATCAAGAAAGTTAAAGACAACCTACAAAATGGGAGAAAATATTTGCAAATCTTATGTTTTATAATGGGATTTAAAAACTGTCACAGTTCAACCATAAAAATACAAGTATTCAATAACATAAGGAAAAAATGCATAAGAATTTGAAGAGAGAGTTCTCCAAAGAAGATATACAACTGGCCAATAACACATGAAAAGTTGTTCATGAACATTAGTTCAGTTGCTCAGTCGTGTCTGACTCCTTGCAACCCCATGAATCGCAGCACGCCAGGCCTCCCTGTCCATCACCAACTCCCAGCGTTCGCTCAGACTCACGTCCATCGAGTCAGTGATGCCATCCAGCCATCTCATCCTCTGTCGTCTCCTTCTCCTCCTGCCCCAGCATCAGAGTCTTTTCCAATGAGTCAACTCTTTTAATGAGGTGGCCAAAGTAGTGGAGTTTCAGCTTTAGCATCATTCCTTCCAAACATTAGCTAGGATAATGTAAATCAAGACCACAATGAGATACAACTTCACACCCATTATAAAGGCTATAATCAAAAAGACAGACAATAAAAGTGCTGACAAGGATGCAGAGAAATGAGAAAGCTCATATTTTGCTAATGGGAATGTAAAATGGAGTAGCCACTCTGGAAAATATCCTATAGACACCTCCAAATTTAAACATATAGCTACTATGTGACCCAATTAAACTAAAAAAAAAGAAAGAAAGAAGAAAGTAAAAAAGAAAAAAGATAGCTCTTCATTTTGCATTTTCCTCTTTTCCTAGGATCCTTTCTTCACTTCTCTTTACATCGACTCTCATTCATAGCCTGATTCTTTAGACTGCAACCTATTATTGAAAACTCACTTTTGTTTTCAGTAATAAATATTTTTCCAAAATACCTCTTTCTCTCACTACAACTGATAAGTCATGTCTTACATTAATGTTGTGATGTCTTGTTTATTTTTTAACGTATCAATACCTGAGAGTAAAACATATATTTGCCCCCAAAACAAAGTAAGTAAACTCTTCAATACTTTTAATTTGTATATCATCAGTCACTATTAGAATCATCTTTTTAAACTTTGAGTGGAAACATGGGTTTGTAAATTTATTTCATAAATTTAACCCTGATGCAAGCTGAAGAAAATACAGAGAATAATGAGAATTTAATAAATGCCAATTAGAAAATTTTGATTCTATATATATTGTTCTGTTTGTTAGGACCATAGCACTAGAGTTAGCACCCTAAACCTCATTTTTAAATAGTTTATCTGGTCTTTATGCAGGATAAAATGTTTTCATGTCCACCATAACATATCTCTCAACAGTGGAGGGGAAATGTTTATCCAGTCACTGTCAAATGATTCTGAGCCTAAAGATTTAATTCTATTTAAATAGATCAAGGCCACATAGGAATGTGTATAGCAATTTACACTCAGTTTATTACTCTTGTATTAACTGGGGACTTCTTGTAGTCCTGAGGTTCCTTTTATTTATTTATTTTTTCTTGAGAGATAGACTGTGTAAATAAAACCATAAATATTTCAATTGAGAACACTTTAAAAAAATATATGGATGATGTTCAACATTTAACTTAATGCTTACCATTAAATGAAACTAAACCTGAATTGAGGTTGATTGCTGTCTCTAATCATGTTAATGTTTCTGTAATGTTAGATTTTGAAGACAAAAGGAGAAATCTTTCCAATCTGTCACAGTCTTGAGTATTCATATAATCTAGATTATGGCTTTTTGTAATATACAACCCAGGACACATTGGATGCAAACACCAGGGTCAACAGCCAACTGTCCACCTGGATTGGAATATTTGACTCAGGTACAATAATGTATTTCTTAATTTAGTTGATGGAAAATAATATGAAGTTATATAGTTTCAAACTATTATTTTTTACTGGAAAATATTTTTACTATAGATTAAAATACTACACTTGTAACTTCAAAAATTTTACATTTTATTTAACTTTAGTTTCTGATTGAGGCAGTAAACACAATTTAAATACAGTCATTTCTTTGGAGAAAGAAATGGCAACCCAGTCCAGTATTCCTGCCTAGAAAATCCCATGGACAGAGGGTCCTGGCAGGCTACAGTCCATGGGGTTGCAAAGAGTTGGACATGACTGAGTGACTGAGCACATCCCTCGGCATCCATGGGGAACTGGTTTCAGGACCAGCCTGGAAGATACCAAAACCACAGGGTTCTCAAGTCCCAGAGCCCACCCTCTGAATATGTGGTTTGGTGTCCACAGATATAACCAACTGTGGATCATAAACAGGGCATGGTCAGAGGTTAGCTGAATCTGCGGATGTAGAACCAAGAACTGTATACTGACTATATAGTTACTCAAAAGAATCTGCTTATAAGCAGACCCTAATAGTTCAGACAATGTCTCTTAAGGCCCAACTATGGTAAAACATTGTTTTTTATAAATTTATTATCTGGGAAACTTATTTACAAATAAATACCTATTTTTTAAAACAGGAACCTGGATTTTGGGAATGTAAGTAAAAATGACTTAAGGACTCTTCAGTTCATCTAATGCTTAGACAGTAGAAGCCTGGTTTACAAATGTAAAATATGAACAATAATATTAGAAAAATATCTATTCTCCACCAAATTTAATGATACAGAATTATTATCTTTGTGACATCAATTCTGATTTAATTTCCTGTAGTGCTATCTCTGAATAATAAACATTGGTATTTCACATTACTAATTACTGGCTACATCTTATTTTTTAACTCTTTAAAAGTGAAACAGTATGCATGTTCCCTCTTAAAAAGGTTATTTACATTTTCAGTGCTTAATTGTAAATTTGTTGCAAACACTAATAAAAATCTAATGTCATTTTTTAATATGGGCAAAAACTACAATAAACTTTTTACTCTAAATTACAATACAGATATTTCTCTCTGAATTTCAAAAATATATTTAATAAAATTATTTAAAAATTTTTGTGAACAATAATGTTGAGACATTAACAATAGAGCAAAGAGAATACACTTTATAGATTATCTGATAATATTTTGTCATATCCTTTTTCTATGGTAAAAAAGTATTAAAACTTCACACTTAGACTTATATAAAGGTATGATATTTGACAGAAAAAAATTAGAACTCTTGATAATGAATCAATTACTTTAAATATCCTAAATGTAAGTATGAATGTATATAAGTATTGTTATGTGCTTTAAATTTAGTTTGATTACTCCATTCCACATGTGTTTATTTTCTACTGTAATAGATAAATCACTTATTCGTGTGTCAACGTTTTGATCTTCTGGAAGGTATGTACCAAATGCTAAGTCAATTAATATATTAATTCTTAAATATGTAATTTGTTTTGCTGTAGATCTACCAATCCTTATAAATTAAAGTGCTTCTTTTGTCTGAAGAAAACTAAACCTTGAAATATACGGAGATTGTATAGAAGATCTTGAGATGATGCAAACATGAATATGATCATAGTCTTCTCTTGGGAAGGGAGGCATAAAGATATTGGCTCCAGATTATAACTGAAAATTCTAGTCTGCATTAGTCTTACTAAAAGCAGGTCCATTTCCTGAAAACATTCACCCATCCTGAATTCCTTTAAGATAGGTATTTGAGAGAAGCAACGATTTCAAATTCTTCAGGAGTTCTGAATAGAAACAGGACTCAAGTAATGGGAAAGCCAATCTACTCCTTAGTCTGAGAGATTAAACTGTCCTTTAGAATTCAACTGTTTACCTTTATCTCAACTTAATACCAAGATACATTGCTAAGTATAAAATGCAGTTAGAAAGTAGTGCAGTGGCACCCCACTCCAGTACTCTTGCCTGGAAAATCCCATTGATGGAGGAGCCGGGTAGGCTATACAGTCCATGGGGTCGCTGGAAGGACTGAGCGACTTCCCTTTCACTTTTCACTTTCATGCATTGGTGAAGGAAATGGCAATCCACTTCAGTGTTCTTGCCTGGAGAATCCCAGGGACGGGGGAGCCTGGTGGGCTGCCCTCTATGGGGTCACACAGAGTTGGACACAACTGAAGTGACTTAGCAGCAGTAGCAGCAGAAAGTAGTGCATATTGTAGTTTGTGTGTGTATATAAAATACATTTAGTCTTTGCATATGTTTAAGGTTTCTCTAGAAGAATGCATATGAAATTGGAGAAAGGAGAAGGAATACAATAAGCCTAGAAGGAAGAATTATTTTAAATGTTATGTTCTTTGCATTTTTAAATTTGTGCTATGCATATGTAATTTCTAATCATAAAAGGAAATTTAAAAGGAAGTCAGAAGTTTTTTTTCATAAATATTGAGTTATAGTCTATCTGTGAATGTTAAATCAAAATGAATACATTCCAAATATGTTGGTACAATATGAAGACATAATTATGTTCCATTTTTATGAATTATGTTCACTTTTTAATGATTAGTGGGGAAATACTGTAAGTTTCAAAGGTCAATATTAAAACAAAATGTTAAATGTATATTAGAGCAACATATATTCTTTATACATATATTCACTAAAGAACATTTAAAATTAAGAAAAGCAGAAGATAACCATCTATGCAAAACTACTGATAAAGCTGTTCTGAACCCTTTTAAAAAATATTTCTTTGATGAGGCTTTTTGAAATCACTTTTACTCATTGTCCATGAAATAAAAGATATTGAATATAGTTCCCTGTGCTATACAGGAAGATCTTGTTTTCCTGTTTTATGTACAGTAGTATAAATGTGTTAATTCCAAACTCCTAGTTTATCTCTCCCCACGTCCCTGCCCTGCTTTTGATTTAGGTAACCATAATTTCATTTTCTATGTCTTTGAATCTAGTTTTGTTTTCTAAATATGTTCATTTGTATCATTTTTTAGATTCCACATATTCGGATATCATATCAAGTGATATATTATTTGTGTTTATCTGAATAACTTCACTTAATATGATTATGTCTATCCATGTTACTGGAAATGGCATTTTATAGCTGAGCAATCTTCATTCAGTCATCTACTGATATACATTTAGGTTTGCTTCCATGTTGTGGCTATTGTAAATAGTGCTGCTATGAACACCAAGGTGCATGTATCTTTTCAAATAGAGTTTTCTCCAAATATATGTCCAGGAGTGGCATTGCAGGATGATTTGGTGCTAGTTTTAGTTTTTTAAGGAGCTCTTAAAGTGGCTCTACCAATTTACATTTCCACAAACAATTTAGGAAGGTTCCCTTTTTTCCACATCCTCTCCATTTGTCATTGTAGACTTTCTAATGATGGCTACTCTGACTAGTGTGAGGTGATACTTCACTGTGGTTTTGATTTACATCTCTCTAATAATTAGTGATGCTGAGTTCTCTACAGATATATGCCCAGGAGTGAGACTGCAAGATCATATAGTAACTCTATTTTTAGCTTTGTAAGGAACCAACATAATGTTCTCCATAGTGGATGTACCAATTTACACCCTGACCAATAGTGTAAGAGGGTTTCTCTTTTCCAAACCTTCTCCAGGATTTATCATTTATAGACGTTTGAATGCTTGCCATTCTGACAGGTGTGAGATGATACCTCATTGTAGTTCTGTTTGCATTTCTCTAATAATTAGTGATATTGAACATCTTTTCATGTTCTATTAGCCATCTGTATGTCTCTTTCAGAGAAATGATTATTTAGATCTTCAGCCCCTAACTGAGTTGTGTTCTTTTTGACATTTAGCTATATAAGCCATTCATATATTTTGGAAATTTAATCCCTTGTCAGTAGCATCATTTGCAAATATTTTCTCCCAGTCCTTAGGTTGTCTTTCCATTTTGCTTATGGTTTCCTTAGCTGTGAAGAAGGCAGATCCAAAAAATTCTTGCTACAATTTATGTCAAAGAGGGTTTAGCCTATGTTTTCCTCTAGGAGTTTTATGGTATCCAATCTTACATTTAGGTCTTTAATCTATTTTGAGTTTATTTTTGTATGTGGTGTTAGAGCATATTTTAATTTCATTCCTTTACATATAGCTGTTCAGTTTTATCAATGTCATTTATTGAAAATACTGTCTTTTTTTCCATTGTATATTCTTATCTTCTTTGTTATAGATTAAGTGAGTGTGTCAGTTTATTTCTGGGATTTCCATCCTGTTGCATTGATGTATATATCTGTTTTTGTGCTACACTGCTTTGAATACAATAGCTTTGCAATATAGTTTGAAATCAGGGAGTTTGATTCCTCCAACTTCATTCTTCTTTCCCAAAAGTTTTAGTTATTTGAGGTAATTTTTGTTTTCATACAAATTTTGACATTTTATTTTTTGTTCTAGTTTTGTGGGGGAAAAAAATGCCATTGGTATTTGATAGGGATTGCACTGAATTTCGGAGAAGGCAATGGCACCCCACTCCAGTACTCTTGCCTGGAAAATCCCATGGACGGAGGAGCCTGGTAGGCTGCAGTCCATGTGGTCTCGAAGAGTCGGACACAACTGAACGACTTCACTTTCACTTTTAACTTTCATGCATTGGAGAAGGAAATGGCAACCCACTCCAGTGTTCTTGCCTGGAGAAGCCCAGGGATAGGGGAACCTGGTGGCCTGCCATCTCTAGGGTCGCACAGAGTTGGACACGACTGAAGCGACTTAGCAGCAGCAGCAGCAGCAGCACTGAATTTGTAGTATAGTCATTTTAACAATATTGATTCTTCCAATACAAAACCACTGTATATATTTCCATCTGTTTGTGTCATCTTCATTCCCTTCATCAGTATCTTAGTTTTCAGACTACAGGTCTTTTGTCTCCTTAGGTAGGTATATGCCTAGGTATTTTATTCTTTCTGATGCTACAATAAATGGGATAATTTCCTTAAATTTTCTGTCTGATCTTTTGTTGTTAGTGTACAGAAATGCAAAAGATGTCTGTAAATAAATTTTGTATTCTGAAACTTGAACAAATTCATCGTGAGCTCTAATAACTTTCTGGTAGCTTTCTTAGAATTTTCCCTATGTTTTCCCATCATGTTTTCAGCAAACAGTGATAGTTTTACTCCTTTTCCAGTTTGGATTCCTTTTATTTCTTTTTCTTCTGTGATTGTCATGGCTAGGACCTCATAAATATGTTGAATGAAAGTGATGAGAGTGCATTCTTGTCTTGTTCCTAATCTTAGAGGAAATGCTTTCACCTCTTCACCATTGAATATGGTGGTAGCTGTGGATTTGTCACATATGGCATTTATCCCTGGTGCCTCATATGGTAAAGAATCTGCTTGAAATGCAGGATACTGAAAAGTTGTTGAATGAAAAAAGACTCCAGGATTCTTGGCCCCTGGAGGAGAAGAATTCAATCAAGGGCCAGAGATGAAGCTTGATCACTCAGAGCTTTTGTGTAATAAAGTTTTATTAAAGTATAAAGGAGATAGAGAAAGCTTCTTTGATGTCTTTAGCTGGATGTTATATAGTCACTAGCAGTCTGTTAATGAAAGAAACAGAGAAGGCAATGGCAACCCACTCCAGTACTCTTGCCTAGAAAATCCCATGGATGGAGGAGCCTGATAGGCTGAAGTTCATGGGTTCGCAAAGAGTCTGACACGACTGAGTGACTTCACTTTCACTTTTCCTTTCATGCATTGGAGAAGGAAATGCAATCACTCCAGTATTCTTGTCTGGAGAATCCCAGGGACAGGGGAGCCTGGTGGGCTGCCATCAATGGGGTCACACAGAGTTAGACATGACTGAAGTGACTTAGCAATGAAATAAAGAATGTCTTAAAACTCAGAATGGCACCAGGCTCCTCACCCATAGGACGCATTTTGGGATAATCTTGGCACCAAATGGTTTATCCTGGGCCATAAAATGATTAACTTGAGTCTTGAAGAAGGACAGAACACCATACAAATACTTCCATTTACATAGATTAGGGGAACAATATCTGAGTATAACATGCTGGTTTGACAAGTAGGTTCTGAGCCAAGAGGCGGAACCGACTTGAAGACAGAGTTTGGAGTAAATGCATAGTATGTTAGCATAGCTTAAGATAAACGTTTTCATAAGAGCAATGCATTGGTTATCTCTAGGTTTGAGAAGAGTTAACTTCAGGTGAAACCAGGGATAATTATGGCAACACAGTATTTTAAGAGAAACCTCCTTTTAAAATTCTAATAGATGGAGAAATATACCATGTTCGTGGATTGGAAGAATCAATATAATGAAAATGAGTATACGACCTAAAGCAATCTATAGATTCAATGCAATCCCTATCAAGTTATCCACGGTATTTTTCACAGAGCTAGAACAAATAATTTCACACTTTGTATGGAAATACAAAAAACCTCGAATAGCCAAAGCAATCTTGAGAAATAAGNAGTGAAAAAGTTGGCTTAAAGCTCAACATTTAGAAAACAAAGATCATGGCATCTGGTCCCATCATTTCATGGGAAATAGGTGGGGAAACAGTGGAAACAGTGTCAGACTTTATTTTTGGGGTCTCCAAAATCACTGCAGATGGTGATTGAAGCCATGAAATTAAAAGATGCTTACTCCTTGGAAGAAAAGTTATGACCAACCTAGATAGCATATTGAAAAGCAGAGACATTACTTTACCAGCATAGGTCCATCTAGTCAAGGCTATGGTTTTTCCAGTGGTCATGTATGGATGCGAGAATTGGACTGTGAAGAAAGCTGAGCACTGAAAAATTGATGCTTTTGAACTGTGGTGTTGGAGAAGACTCTTTTTTAAATATAAATTTATTTATTTTAATTGGAGGTTGATTACTTAACAATATTGTATTGTTTTTGCCATACATCAATGAATCTGCCACAGGTATACATGTGTTCCCCATACTGAATTCCCCTCCCTCCCCATACCATCCCTCTGGGTTGTCTCAGTGCACCAGCCCCAAGCATCCAGTATCATGCATCGAACCTGGACTGGCAATTCATTTCATATATGATATTATACATTTTTCAATGCCATTCTCCCAAATCATCCCACCCTGTCCTTCTCCCACAGAGTCCAAAAGAATGTTCTATACATCTGTGTCTCTTTTGCTGTCTCACATACAGGGTTACAATTACCATCTTTCTAAATTCCATATATATGTGTTAGTATACTGTATTGGTCTTTTTCTGAGTCCCTTGGATTGCAAGGAGATCCAAACAGTCCATTCTAAAGAAAATCAGCCCTGGATGTCCTTTGGAAGGAATGATGCTAAAGCTGAAACTCCAGTACTTTGGCCACTTCATGGGAAGAGTTGACTCGTTGGAAAGACTCTGATGCTGGGAGGGATTGGGGGCAGGAGGGAAAAGGGACAACAGAGAATGAGATGGCTGGATGGCATCACCATCTCGATGGACGTGACTTTGAGTGAACTCCAGGAGTTGGTGATGGACAGGGAGGCCTGGCATGCTGTGATCCATGGGATCACAAAGAGTCGGACATGACTGAGCGACTGAACTGAACTGAACTGAACTGGACTAAATGCCTCTGAAATACCTCCCAGGTGGCTCAGTGGTAAAGTGATAAATGTTACATGGATTGGATCTCTGGGTCAGCAAGATCCCCTGGAGAGGGAAATGGCCCACTCTGTATTCTTGCCTGGAAAAATCCCATGGACAGAGGAGCCTGGTGGGCTACAGTTCATGGGGTCTCAAAAGAGTAAGATGGGATTAAGCAACAATTATAACATCTCTGTAACATAAATACAAAGGAGTTCCATAGTCTCCAGTCTTGAAGAGAGGACTAGAATGTGGCGTTTTGCACATTTATTTTACAAGGGGATTCATTGTTGACCATCTCATGGGATCAGCAATTTACAAAAACATTCTTTGACAAATGCTGGTACTTGCAAGGATACTCAGTGATTTTTCAAGAAATATAGGTGAAGATGGCTTTTGTGCTGTAGCTTAACACTTTCTAAAGAAATGTGGAAGATGGATCAGAGAGGAAAGAAAATGTCAGGGAAGCCAGTTAGGGGCTATTTGTTCCAATTAAAAATGTAAAAGCCTAAACTAATCTTAGCAGTCGTTAGTTAATGCAACCTCTCAGGGATCCTAGTGCAGGATCCCACATTCTTTATGGAAGAGCCATGGATGCTTCTTTCTTCATGAGCTGCTAATGAGAGTGATGTGCCATTTGAAGCATTAATGGTGTTTTTCTTTGCTTTGGAATCTAAATATCTCTCTGAGAATTATACCCATGGTCTTAATTCTGCTCTTTGAAGTTATGCAGAGTAGTTTATGTGTTTATTCAATAAAAAAAGTTTTCTATGCTAAGTGCTGTCTTAAAAATGAGATTCCAAAGGTAAAGCAGACATGGTCTCAGCTCTCAAGGAGCTTAAAACATAATGAGAGAAAAAAAGACATAAACAATTAGGTTTTTTTGCAAACAGAAAAACGGAATTTAGAAGGAGGGCTGAACGACTGGTCTGGCATCCTGAGAGGATGCATGATACCTTCATGGAATCCTTTATACACTGGAGAAAAGCAATCATGTTCTTTCTACCCTTTTGATCTTTTCTTCCTAAATATCCCCCAATGCTTTAACTTGTTCCCATATTACATAACTTCTCAATTCTTGAATCCTATTCCTTCCTTCTCTGGAGATTTTGTTGTTCTCTAGTAATTTTCTTCCAACTGTGTCCTTTCAGAATTGTCCATTGCCTCGGTTGTGCTCTGACGAGGCTCATGCATAAGGGCATTGTAGTCCACTGGGAAGGGGCAATATACCTATCTAGTATGCGTGTGTGCAGAGTTTGCTGATCTTGCAGTGTTTCATCTTCCTATTTTTAGTTCTACATTATAAGTTAATTCTCTAGAAATCTTATTCCATCTTATTCTATAATGTACTAGAACAAAAGAATCGTTCAATTTAGACACACAGATATTGGTGCATTAATTCAAGCATGTTCACATTGTAATAATAAAAATGTATTCTTGGGAGAGATTAATGCTTAACCCAGAGAAAAATCCATTTAGGGAAAGATTTTAGGCATCTTAGTGGAAAATACCTACTTACTGGGACATAAATGGGCATTTTTTAAGTATACTTGAGTCCTTATACACTTGATTGTTGACCTCTCAGGAGACCAGCTCCTAAGAAAAATATTTTTAAAAAGCATGTGTAATATAAAAATAACAGCAAATATTAATTGGGTATTACATTGTGCTTAGAAATGTTACATGTATTATGACCATTCAATTCCAGAACAACCCTGTAAGTTAGATGCTATTATCTCTACTTAACAGATGAGGAAACGGAGACTTAGTTGTTGAAGACTGCACAAGAGTATGTGAAAGTGACCTTATTTCAGAACCAAGAAGCTTAGATTTGAGTTGTGATTTTATTAGTTTCTATGTGATTTTTGGGTAGCTCATATCATTACATCAAAAGCTCTTTATCTCTGTACCATCTGTAAAATGAAGGAAGTTAACTAAACTTTTTCTCAGGTCTGTTCCTGCTGTATGATTTTATGTTCATCTCCATGAAAGTGTTCTTATTTAGTAAACAGTCGAATCTGAATAAAAGGCAAAATCACTAGTCTTTCTCTAAATCTTTAGCATCTTATGCTTATATTATTTTTTGGATGCTCAGTCATGTCTGACTCTTTGCCACCCCGTGGGCTGCAGCACACCAGGCTTCCCTGTCCCTCACCATCTCCAAGTTACACGCTCAACTCCTGTCCACTGAGTTGGTGATGCCATCCTTGCCACATCTCCCTGCCTATACTCTCTTTGATTCTTAAGCAACAGCTGTTCTTTCAAATGTCTTCCTTTATTTTGAGCATGGATAAGGTGCTGAAAAGCATGAGAAATATGAGCATAATACAAAGAAATCGATAAGGTTAGGAATCTTCACACATTTAACTTAATCATGTCTGACACTGAAAACAAAGTCATATTTTATTGCCTAAAAGGAGTGCTCTTTGGCAAACCGGGATAGCAATCTGATTTGTGAACGATGCTTATTCATCATCTATAGGGCTCTGGTTGGTGTGCCAGCCAAGGGAACACAGCTGACCTAACAAAATACCTTGAGTTGCATCCATCAACATCAGTTGTATCATGTAAAATCACTGAAGCAAGAGGAATTACATGGGTCAACCAGAAAATACGGGTTTCTCTCTTGTCTTCCCTTGTTTCCATTGGCAATTGGGGGAGAGGCTTCACAGTGATAGCCAAGAGGGTAAATTCTTCTTGTGCTTTTATACAACCTTGTTTTGTTTTAACAATCACTGCTTGGGTTTCTAAAGTTAGGGAGAGAATAGAGAGGATAAAACATCACAAGACAATTTTTTTTCATTTTTATTTTATTGGAATAGAGTTGCTTTATACTGCTATGTCAGTTTCAGTTATACAGCAAAGTTAATCATCCATACATATACATATATCCACACTTGTCTTTTGGATTTCCTTCCCATGTTGGTCACAAAAGAGCACTGAGTAGAGTTCCTTGTTCTATAGAGTAGGTTCTCATTGATTATCTATTTTATGCCATTTGAAATTTGCTGCCACAAGCATGATTTCTCTGAATGAGGTATAACTATGGAAGTCTAAGATATCCCATGGAAAAGACTTTGTGCCTTTGTGTCTCAGTGATGGGTGGACATGATTTTCAGTTATACTGATGAAGTCATCTTTCCCAAGCTATAAATAGCTATTCTCTTTTCTTTGACTCTCCCCCTTTGATAGTGTATAATTTGCTTACCCTTTAGAATATTTAGATGCCCTGGAGAAGGAAATGGCAACCCACTCCAGAATTCTTTCCTGGAAAATCCCATGGACAGAGGAGCCTGGTGGGATGTACTCCGCGGGGTAACAAAGAGCTGGACAGGACTGAGCAATTTCACTGCACTTGGAATATGTACCTTGAGAAATCGTCCACATTTTGCACTTCCCTTTCCTTATTTTGAGTGGGGGACCCTTTTTCGGGGTTTCCTTTGGACTCTGTGATCAGCTCTATCATAGCTCTTAACCATGTGGAATGAGATATGGTTGTGAAATCAATCTTTAGATAAGAGTTTATTGGTTGTCTATTCTAGGACTAGCACTGTGTAAAATGTAGGGTCATTAAATCCTGGAAGCAGTTGTTCAACTGGGTGACTTTTCAATAATGTCCTGTTTCTCTCTCAATAAAAAAAAAGAAAAAGTTTGTGAAAGCCCAGATGGTTTACAGAACATGATGGCTCCACACCTATCATGTTCCATCAATCCACCTTTTATCCAAATCTCAATCCAAATGGGAATATTCCCTAATGTCCTACATTGGCACCAAGAGAAGGACTATTGTCTGGTGTGATTGTTTTTGTTTTCTCAGTCACGGTAATTCAGTCTCTAAAATATGATCAAGAAGTTACTGTATTAGGCTTTCTGATGCTGACATCATGCTGCACAAAGAAATAAAGACATTTGATCGTGGAGCCAGAGGAATTAGATATTAATAGGAATTGTGGAAATATACAGGGTTCCTAGTCAGAAGGTCAAAAATAAGAAATTAATCTCCAACAGTAAAGAGGTAAAGTGTTCAGAAATGGAAAGTGGACTGTCAGTGCGAAATGAGGTTATTTCAGGAGCTTCCTTGAAGATGATTTTGGGAAAGGAAGAACACATCCAGCACCATTGGGTCACTCTCAGCCCAAGGCATAAGCAATGGAATGGCCACCTCCCATACTCACACAACCCAGGCACTACACAGATGTAGCTACAGAATAGATACCAGCTTAGGGATCCATTTGGGTGCTTCTGGAACCCTGTGGAAGGGCAAGTCAGTGAGTTTCACAGGTTTCTCAGTCATGTCCACTTTGAGACTCCCATATACTGCAGCACTCCAGACTTTCCTGTCCTTTACTATCTCATAGAGCTTGCTCAGACTCACGTCCCTTGAGTAGGTGATGCCATCCAACCATCTCATCCTCTGTCAACTCCTTCTCTTCCTGCTTTCTATCTTTCCCAGGATCAGGGTCTTTTCCAGTGAGTTGGCTCTTTGCATCAAGTTGCCAAAGTATTGGAACTTCAGCATCAGTCCTTCCAATGAATATTAAGAATTTGTTTCCTTTAGCATTGACCCTTGCTGTTCAAGGAACTCTCAAGAGTCTTCTCCAGTACCGCAGTTCAAAAGCATCAGTTCTTCGGTGCTCAGCCTTCTTCATGGTCCAACTCTCACATTCGTACATGACTACTAAAAAAAACATAGCTTTGATTATTTGGACTTTTGTTGATAAAGTGATATCTCTGCTTTTTAATACACTGTCATTGTGTTTAATATCCAGTAGGTCACTCAGTGGAAAAGAACCTGTCTGCCAGTGCAGGAGACATAAGAAATGTGGGTTCGATTATCGAGTCAGGAAGATCCCCTGGAGGAGGACATGGCAACCCACTCCAGTATTCTTGCCTGGGAAATCCTATGGACAGAAGAGTCCATGGGGTTGCAAAGAGTCAGACACAACTTAGCAACTAAACAACAAGTCAGTTAGAAGTGCATGGGTTACTTTGGCTGCCTGATTAAAAGATCTGACTCATTGAGAAAGAAAGACCGTGATGCTGGGCAAGACTGAAGGCAGCAAGAGAAGGGACAACAGAGGATGAGATGGTTAGATGGCATCACTGACTTGATGGACATGAGTTTGAGCAAGTTCTGGGAGTTGGTGATGGACAGGGAAGCCTGGTGTGCTATAGTACATGGGACTGCAAAGAACTGACCATGACCAACTGAAGTGAACTGGGATGCTATCCTCAGGCAAAATACCTTAGAAAATCAACTTTCAGTCACTTTGTGGGAATGTTATTGCCACAGGGTCTAGCTACTCATTTCCTGGTTCTAGGTGAGAAAAAAGGCTACCTAAACCTAGATGGATGATTAATCCAAACTCGGAGATGAAGGCCAGCCCAGGGAATGTTCTAATACATCCATGTTATCCCTTCCATCTCCCCATGTAACTGATATCCATGCTTTTCAGGTGGCTCTGGATGGGGATGCATTGGCAATAGAGCAATATCAGGCAGGCGAAAGATCAGGGTATTTGCCTCCATCCCCTGCCCTGTCAGCTGGTCCCACTTCTTCCTCTGACCCTTCTCAGGCTCTGCTAAACTCTGCTTCCCTTGCCTTCTTAGGCTGAGGGATGCCAATGGCTTGCAACTCCTATTTGATTCTTTAACTTTGCTCCTATAGGTGTAAATGAATCTCGTGTTACATTTTCTTAATGCAAACTTTATTGAGAAAACCACCCCACTTTTTTGTTTGTTTTGTTACAAAACGTTGAATGATCCACTGTTGCCGTTACACTCATTTTTGCCCACTTCAGACCCTTCTCCATATCACAGCACAGTGATCTTTAAGTGCAAATGTGACCAAGTTGCTTTTCTGATTTAAACTCTTCAAAGATTTCTTGTTGCCCTTTAGAGAAAAGTATGATCCAGCCCCTACCTACCTATGTCTTCTTTTTCACTTTAGCTCACTCATTCACCTCTATATATATATATATATATATATATATATATATATAATTTTCAAATTGAAATTGCCAGGTGACTTCCTGCCTTGAGAATTTTCCTGAATTCTCTCCTCTCCTCAGAATTTCCTCTCTCTTTTTCTGCCTTTTCCTATCTCTATCTGCAAGTTTACTTTAAGTGTTTGATCACAGGAGAAGGTATTTTTGAAACTTCATTCCATTTTTGACATAGAAATTTTATTCTCCAGTTAATATGACACATTTAGAACATAGGTTTATATGTTAGTCTCAAAGCACTTACCATTGAGACTTCCCTGGTGGTCCAGCGGTTAAGACTTCACTTTCCAATGTAAGGGGTACAGATTCAATCTCTGGTTGGTAAGCTGAGATCCCACATCTCATGGCTGAAAAAACTGAAACAAAATAGAAAGACTATTGTAACAAATTCAATAAAGACTTTAAAAATGGCCTACCTCAAAAAAATTTGTTTTAAATAAACACTTACCGTGGAGTATAATATATTTGTATAATTGTTTTATGTAAAATACGTTTGTATTTGGGGAGAGTGTTTAATGTGTTTGTTCTCATAATTTGATTCGTAGAACTTTGCACAATTCATGGCACATGATTGCCATTTTATAAATATCTATTGGGTGCAGAATAATAAAGCAAAGTATCTCTAGCTAAAGCCAACCAGAATGACAAAAGCAAAACAAAGGCCGTATGAATAAGGCAGTAATAGCAGTGAGAGAAGCCTTCTATGATTATTATCTAAATATTCTGTGTGAGTTAAAGTGAGAGTTGTTTGAGGAGTTTGAGAATAAACATAGCCCATAGTCAAAGAAAAGGGGTTCATTCAAAAACGTTTAGCTGCTCTCAGGTCAATGGCAGGTCTTGAATTCCATTTTTCATGAGCGTCCGCAATAAAACCTCAGAGCACAAGCCAATAATTCAACTACTCAAATCCCCTCCAGGGTTTCTTCCAAGTCACTCTGCTGACCTCAGCTCATCATTTTCATATAATGATTGCAGCAGAAGCATCCATGGAAGTTCTGTCTTCAGTAAGATAATTAAAAAAGAAACAATCAAGGGCATAATTATAGTATTAATTTTTAAGTTTTGTAGAATCAACAAAACAAGAAAAATATTCTTTTGAACCATGCTGCTTAGCTGTATGGTGAGAAAACCACTGATGGTCAGTGAAAGCTACTGGAAAATCTATATTATTCACTTTTTATATAATATGAACATCTGTTCCCGAATAATTTACTCATGTCAATTAGTGAAAAGCAGATACAATTTAATCGAAACCTCATTATAGAAACTCTTTCATTCAGTAATTCTGGGAAGTGGGGGACAAAGATAGTCTATAGGGGAAAAAAGAATTCAGTTGTACTATGAGAGCAAATTGCCTTCCTGCTATAGATTAGAATGCCTTTTCCTTGATGATACATCCAGTCACTCAATATTTATTGATCTCCTTCTATATTCTAAGCACTGTGCTTGTCACTATAGCAGGAGCAGGGAGAGGAATAAATAAACTGTGATACTGTTAAGCAGCTATACTCCAATAAAATTAATTTTAAAAATAAAGTGTGATACTTACACGGAGAAGGCAACCACATCCTATCTTCCTTCATGGCTCCATTCACTCTTGGAAGCCTTTCCTAAATACTCCTCTCTTCAAGAATCTCGACTTCTACAACATACTGCATTTGTCACAAATAACCTCTTTTTTGACAATGATGAGAAAATAAGCATTTACTATATTATGTAAAATATGAGCAAATAGAGGTTCATATAGGATCAGTGGATCCAAATGCAAAGAGCTTTGAAAAATGTATGATGTTTGTTTTTACTTTTACAAATTATGATATATGCTGTATAGTATATGAAATGTGTACACAGTTTATGAATAATAAAGCAACCACTTATCCAACCACTACCAAACTTAAAAATTACAAATATGGCCAGTGTTTTAGAAGCTTTCTCGATTGCATCTTCTTGTCAACCCTCCAGAAGTACTTTTTACCTGGACTTTTGTTAATTATTTCTTGCTTCATTTATCATAGTATCGCCAATATGTTGCTGCTACTGCTGCTAAGTCACTTCNCGTTGTGTCTATTAAGATTTTCTATTTCTTCCTGGTTCAGTTTTGGAAAGTTGTACTTTTCTAAGAATTTGTCCATTTCTTCCACGTTGTCCATTTTATTGGCATATAATTGCTGATAGTAGTCTGTTATGATCCTTTGTATTTCTGTGTTGTCTGTTGTGATCTCTCCGTATTCATTAATGTTTTCTATATAATTTATAATTTTTGAATATGTTTTATAGTAAAAATAATAGTATAATAAGTATATATTATTTATAACTAAATTTGGGGGAGTGTAGTTTAGTGAAAATCACTCAGTCGTTCCCAACTCTTTGTGACCGACTATACAGCCCATGAAATTCTCCAGGCCAGAATACTGGAGTGGGTAGCTATTCTTTTCTGCAGGGGATCTTCCCAACCCAGGGATCAAACCTAAGTCTCCCACATTACAGGTGGATTCTTTACCAGCTGAGCCACTAAAGAAAAAATAATAGTACAATAAGTATATATTATCTGTAACTAAATTTGGGGGAGTGTACTCAAAAGTATTTTTTTATGGTTAGTGGCTTACAATTAAATCTCTGTAGAGCATTGGTTTAGACCAAAATTATTATTTTTCCCATTTGTTATTTTCAAGAATGGAAAGTTGAGTTATTAAAGATAAATTTAAGCTCATATACCTTTTAATCATTGTCCTATTGAACTATGTCTGGTAAACACAATGTAATTTAGGTTATGCTAGATAATTAATACTTAGGACTTAAGAAACTTTAAATATAGGATAGGAGAAAGGGTGGCTAAAATGTGCTACCACATAGTGACCACTCCAGTAAATATCAGTCAAGATAGACATCATCATCATTTAGATTCTACAGATGGAAGATGAACCATGTTAAGTAATGTGGACAAGTCATGCAGCTCATGAATGGTAAAGAAAGAATTTGAACTCAAGTCTGACTCCAAAGCCCATTGTTTTCTATGTGATATTGCCTATCAGTTAAATTATAGGTGAGATTTCAGGAATGAGCAAGAAATTGGACTAGATGACTTCCCTTCCAAGCCAGATGTTACAATAACATTTTGATATAAAAAAGCATTCAGGTCTATGTCCCTGGTAATGTTCATAGCTAATAAACATCTAGGGGCAATTACCATTTTATTTTACTGCCTGTGAATAATACCCAGTACAGTGACATGTATAAGGGGAATTAATAACTGTCTGGCATGGAGACATGCCAAATATTCACTTAAAAAAAGATATGGAATTACTATTTCTGAATTATTATTTCTGTAGATTTCAGTCATCATTTATGTAAGTGAATAAATTTTGTTTATACTTATTGTACTTAGAATGTGACTTTGTATTAATAGTACACATTGAATTTGTACTTATTAAAACTAAATTTCACAAAATAAATGTGACATACTTTCATTCTAAAGAGGGAGTCATACTCCATGTCTAAATAAATGAGATGAATGGATTACAGAATGAAGATCAATTCATTTTAACCAACTAATTTTTTACAAATCACCACATACTAAATGGCTTTATTAGTGTCTGGTTAAATCATAACA
>SJYA01000295.1:47878-61696 GCA_006410615.1 Neotragus moschatus | reverse complement strand
ATCTATATAAATCATCCTATTGTCTGGGAAAATCCAAAATTTCATCATTCAAACTATCTCTTAGACTGTGTGTTATACATGAAAGTAACAACAACAACAAAAATTTTTACCATAGAATGCTTATTCCATAACAGTATGGTTTTCAGTGATTTTGCCACTGTCAATGCTGAATAAGATTTTATTGACCAAATGTGTTAGTTCCTAGTAAGAACAAATGGTAATAAAATGCAAGTTACTTATTTGGGGTCTGGAATATTCCAAATAGGTCAGTAACTGGCAAATACTATTCATATCACAGAGATGAAGAAACTGTGGAACATCATAGATAACTGATTGAGTCCTTAGAAATAATAAATTCAGCAGGAAAATTTATAATATTTTGCATTTGTATAATTCTGCATAGGACTTCATTCACCTCTCTGCTATCCATCCCTGCAGTCCTCCACAAGTAATCTCAACCTTCAGCCTTACCTGAACTTTCATATTCACATTTCAGTGAAAATTTATTGAATATCTACTCTTTGCAAAGTACTGTGCTAAGTGCAGATACAGAGACGAATGAGATGTTCTCAGTAAGCTTAAATCTAGTAAAGGGATCATAATACCACAGATAATATTGTAAGAAAGATATAAATAAATATGTGAACATAAAAGAGGAAGAGAGCATTTTCACCATGGCAAAATCAGAGCAGTATTAGGAAAAGTATCCGAAACTTAAAAATAAGGCAAAAAGATTGGGGCCACATATTTTCAATGTCATAAGAAAGTGAAAGTCATCCAAGAACTGTTAGGGCAATGATCAGAAAATGTTTTCTGTAACGGTCCAGACAGTAAATATTTTCACTTTTCTGGGCCATACAAGTACTCAACTCTATCATAACATGAAAGCAGCCATACACCATTTGTAAACAAATGAGTGGCCAGACTTGGCCCACAGCTCAACGCCTGATCTGGGACACCTAGCCTGTAATTTGCCACCCCCTGATCTGGGGACCTAGGATAATAATTTGTTCAGCTCACTATTCACTATTGATTTAAGGTTCCAGACTTAGTGGCGTTATACATTAACTTGTAGATTTTTGCCTTGTATAAATGCAAATAATTCCTGTCTATAGACAGATAACTCCAAAATTGCACATTACTCAGTTTGTATCTAATTAAATAATCTCATATTCCTATCAACGTGCTGTGCTCTGCTTGACTCAGTTGACTCAGCTGAGTCTGACTCTCTGTGACTCCATGGACTATAGCCCGCCAGGCCCCTCTGCCCATAGGGATTCTTCAGCCAAGAATACTGGAGTGGATTGCCATGCTCTCATCCAGGGGATCTTCTTGACCCAGGGATCGAACCAGTGTCTACTGTGCTGCAGGTGGATTCTTTACTGTCTGAGCCACCAAGGAAGCCCATGAATACTGGGGTTGGTAGCCTATCTCTTCTCCAGGGGAACTTCCTGACCCAGGAATTGAACCGGGGTCTCCTGCATTGCAGGCAGATTCTTTACCAGCTGAGCTATCAGGGAAGCCCATTCCTATTAATACTCTGTTTTAAAATGGTCTTTGACCCAGTCATGACACCTTAATGGTTCCTTCATTAGTTAATGAGTTAAATAAAATATTTGACATGTATTCATTTTATATATGCTTGATTAGTATCATTTTAGTTGCTAGAAAGTTATGCTTTGACAGTTTTGGAGGTTCCATGTGAAGTGAAAGTCACTCCCTCATGTCTGACTCTTTGATACCCCATGGACTATACAGTCCATGGAATTCTCCAGGCCAGAATACTGGAGTGGGTAACCTGTCCCTTCTCCAGGAGATCTTCCTAACCCAGGGATTGAACCCATGTCTCCCGCATTGCAGGCAGATTCTTTACCAGCTGCGCCACAAGGGAAGCCCAAGAATAATGCAGTGGACAGCCTATCCCTTCTCCAGGGGATCTTCCCAATCCAGGAATTGAAACAGGGTCTCCTGCATTGCAGGCAGAATCTTTACCAAGTGAGCGATCAGGGAGATTCTATGGAGATGCCCAAATTGACTCACCTGGTAGATACAAAATACTACACTATGGGAGACTGTAGTCTGTTTAAGACCAAATACTTTTTTTTTTTTTTTTTTTGCTGTCAGAGGGAATCCCAAGCAGCAGTAGAATAAAGGTCAAGTAGAACTTGAACTTTGCTTACTCTGTTTCTATAGATTTTATTTTCTCCTCTCTGGTGATTTTTCTGTTTTTCTTTCTTGTTTGTATTTGAAAAAAGTTATTTCCCCTTGGTGGTAGTAATGACTGAGAATTTGTTTTTATTGTCTGACCATTTGGTGATTTCTGTTGAATAGATGGAGAGCTATTCTCTCTTGAATGAGAAGCAGAATCTAGCTTGTTTAGGCTTTTTGTTTCTTATTAATAAACTCAAATCAATTAAGAACTTTTTGCCCATTGTAAAGGAGAACAGCTCTTTCACATCTAGACCTATGAGTTTTTCTGTTTACTCTTGATCTGTGACAGAAGTTGTACAATTGAAGCCATAAACTTTCCATATATCTGTGTTTATGTAAATCACAAAGACCTATTCATGTGAACATGAAATAGTTTCCTTCCTACGAAGTTCAGTTCAGTTCAGTCACTCAGTTGTGTCCGATTCTTTGTGATTCCATGGACTGAAGCATGCCAGGCTCCTCTGTCCATCACCAACTCTTGGAGCCTACTAAAACTCATGTCCATCACATTGGTGATGCCACCCAGCCATCTCATCCTCTGTCGTCCCCTTCTCTTCCCACCTTCAAACTTTCCCAGCATCAGGCTCTTTTTAAATGAGTCAGTTCTAGAGATGTCAAATTAAAATAATATTCACTAGCTCCAATGGTCTGGGTTGTACTGAAGGCTAGATTTGTTAGTATTATATGATAATGAAGACAAATTCTAACTCTGTAATGTAATGTGAATGTGTCTTCTTCAATCTAGAAGGTGGGGCACTGAGATACTAACAAAATTTTAGACAAACAAGAGTCAGATTTTCTGACCTCTACTTACGTAAATAATATCTAAAAGCAGGCATGTTAGGATCCAAAGATAGATGAGCTGCCAAAATGCCAACAATTTGTCTATAACATCTACACCATATTTAAAATGTATAAGAGACTTAAATTCGCTAAAAATCATTGAATGATATACTTGAAATGGGTGAATTATATGATGTGCAAAATATGCCTAAATAATGTTATTAAAATACCCAGGATACTGATAAAAATCATATTTTTCAAATATGGAGCTTAGAAAATATACAGATATGAAATAAAGTCAATTATAGTCATAAGAAAAAGCAATCTGTTAGGCATTATAGATATTTGATTCAAACAGATGTCTTACACAGTTGCATTTTAATGTAGGTGAAGCATGCCACTAGAAATAAATTTATTAATGAAATGTCAGTTGCAATTACAACTCTAGTTATTTAGGAATAAAATTTTTTCAACAATTTTTTTTCTTTTTCTGGAACTTTTTCTATGGTGCATATTTTCAGAAATTTGCAACTCGTATAACCAACTCATCAATGACTTTCACCTTGACCACAGATTTATTTGTATGGAAAAACACAACAGTATTTGCTAAGTATAGGCAATATCTTCCACCTAATTAGTACCTCAGGGCAGGTTGTTTATAAACAGAAAACAATAAGGGACATGTTAAATATCCCTAGCAGTACTCTCTGCATACTATCAGCTTTAGAAATAGAGAAGACTGCATTTTAAGCTACCAAGTTGCCATTAAGTACAAGGAATCCTACTAGAATAACAGTGTGATTCATGGGGAAATAATGCTCTCTGCAGCTTTATACACTGGAGAAATGAACAGTTTCCTTTAGTTTCAAATTAGAAATATGTTTAGAGGGCAACATGGAAATAGATACTATTATTTCTGTTTTCAATATTAATTTAAAAAAGAATGCTAGTAAAAATGTTTCACACTTGATACTAAACATATCTCAGCTTTGCACATCCCCCACCTTCCTACAATCACTGCAAAGTGACAACCTAGTATCCATTTACTGGGATCACGGTAGAAATCAGCCCTTAATCAGGGAGCATTTGGCTCAAGGGACCTGTAATGGGTTGCAGAGGATTGCACATCATGCTTCACATGCAGATGAGGTTGCCATCTGGTGGATTTTCTCTAACTAAAAGCTGACAACATTTATACTGCTACTGCTAAGTCACTTCAGTCATGTCCGACTTTGTGTGACCCCATAGATGGCAGCCCACCAGGCTCCCTTGTCCCTGGGATTCTCCAGGCAAAAACACTGGAGTGAGTTGCCATTTCCTTCTCCAATGCATGAAAGTAAAAGTGAAAGTGAAGTCGCTCAGTTGTGTCAGACTCTTAGTGACCTCATGGACTGCAGCCCACCAGGCTCCTCTGTTCATGGGATTTTCCAGGCAAGAGTACTGGAGCGGGGTGCCATTGCCTTCTCCGAACAACATTTATAGATAAAGCAAAATAATCCTTTTCTAGGTGGGAAAAGCTGCTGCTTTTAGAAAACATCTGATTTCTTTTGACATTTATTAAATGCCCATTATGTGGTTTGCTCTGAATGGGTGCCAGCTTTTTATAACTTAAATATGAGGAAGAAATACCTCATATTTATATTATATTACAGTATATTAAAACTTTGGATTTAAAAGGTAAAAAATGTGGGGTGGAAAAAGATATTCCATGCAAAGAGTAACCAAAAGAGAGGAAGAGTGGCTACATTCATATCAGATAAAATAGACTTTCAATCAAAGTCTGTCACAAGATACAAGAAGGTCATCATATATTGATAAAGAGATCAGTTCAGAAATGGCAATCCAATAATAGTAGGGGAGTTTAACACCCCACTTGCAACACTGTATAGATCATATAAATAGAGAAATTAATAATGAAAGAGCAGATCTAAATAATACTATAGACTAAATGGATCTAACAGACATATACAAAAGATTGTATCCAATAACACCAAAATATATATTCTTCTCAAGCACACATGGAACATTTTCCAGGATACATCATATGTTGGGCCACAAAGCAAGCCTTAACAAGTTTAAGAAGGCTGAAATCCCATCAAGCATCTTTTGCAATCACTAAGGCATAAAACTACAAATCAATAAAAAGAAAACTGAAAAGTTCACAAATACGTGGAAATTAAATAACATACTCTTGAACAACCAATGAATCAAAGAAGAAATCAAAGGGGAAATCAGAAGGCATCCTGAGATAAATGAAAACAAAAACACAACATACCAAAATAAATGGAATGTAGCAAAAGCAATTCTAAGGGTGAAGTTTAAAACAATAAATATCTACATTAAGAAAAACAAACAAACAAAAAAAGATCTCAAGTAAACAACCTAACTTTACACCTCTAGGAAATTAGAAAAAGAACAAATTGAGCCCAAAATTAGTAGAAGGAAGGAAATAATAAAAATTAGGAGAGAAATAAGAGACTAGAATGACAATATCAAGAAATCAATAAAACTAAGAGTTGGTTTTTTGAAAAGATAAACAAAATTTAACAACTTTTAACTAGACTAACCAAACAGAAAAGAGAGAGGACTCAAAAAGTAATAAATGTGATTTTTAAATTTACCAGATTCTTGCTAAACAAAATTTTATGTTAATAATAAAAAAAATCTAGAAGTAATTTCTATGACATCTCATTGGTTCTGTTTTAAATGTCAAAGTGACTTCTGATATTAAGTGTATCTTTACCTAACAGCCTTACTATGAGGATTTAGAAGAAGATACATGGCAAAACTATGAATGGTTCTTTCTCTAATTTACTCTAATACAAAATGACTGTTGATTCAGATATCATCACCTAACGTTTCTACTTTTACTCTTCTCTTCTTCTTTTCCCTAATGAAACTACCCAAAAGTCATTTCCCATGTATTGAAATATAAAATCTATCCCTCAGAAGGTGTGACAGTTACTGAAAACAATGTGTTATGAAACCACAATTACTTATTCCATTTTTACACAAAGGCTACTTAGCTAATTAAATTCTCTCTCATGGCCATTAGTCAGCTATTTCACAACTACTTATTATTTATTGGTCATAAAGGAGAACAGATGAAAAAGAGCATGGGCTTTGGAGTTGGATCTGGATTAAAATCCTCTTTGCTGAGACTCATTTCTCAGCTATAAGAAAATTAAGTGGGGGAAATGACACTAGAGGGATAGTACTAGGTTGTTTTATGTATGAGAGCACCTAACAAGTAGATTTTTAATACATCTCAGTAAATATGAGAAATGGGTATTTTTTGTCAGTTGTTAATGTTGTTGTTGTGTGTGTGCTTTACTGAAGTCCTATTAACTTTTCCATCCTGAATATTTCTATTAACATGACTATGTCTGCATAAAATGTCCCCACATCAAAGTTAGTTTAAAAAATAAATCAGCAAGCAAATACATAATATGTATATACATAAATATATCAATACAAATTTAATACAAATGTAGTGACTACTCTTGGAAATATTACATCGCCACTGCAGATGGGAAGTTATGTGAAAGGATATTTGTGACTTTGGATAAAATTACTTTTACAGTAAGATGATGCATGTAGTTTTGTATGCAGAAGTGAGGATGATGAGCTCTGGAAAACAGATGACAAGAATAGGCTCTGGTGATGCAAATACTAATGTTGAAAACACATGTGAAAAATCAGGTATTCCATGAAACAGGGGATAAAAGCAATACAGCTAAATAAATGTATTTAATTTAGAACTTAAATAGAACTTATTTTACAAAATTTAAAATGTAAATGACCTAAATAGATATCCAATTCATTCATTTATATTTCTAAACTATTTTACAATCCAGTTGACAAGAAAACCTGTTTGGTATCTTCTTACTGAGGTCTCCTTATATTTGAGGATCTATAACACATGCTGCGGAGAAGGTGATGGCACCCCAATCCAGTACTTTTGCCTGGAAAATCCCACGGACAGAGGAGCCTGGTAGGCGGCAGTCCATGGGGTCGCGAAGAGTCGGACTCAACTGAGCGACTTCACTTTCACTTTTCACTTTTATGAATTGGAGAAGGAAATGGCAAGCCACTCCAGTGTTCTTGCCTGGAGAATCCCAGGGACGGGGGAGGCTGGTGGGCTGCTGTCTATGGGGTCGCACAGATTCAGACATGACTGAAGTGACTTAGCAGCAAAACATGCTGATGACTATATAATCTGTATCTCTAACCTAACCTTTCCTCTTGAACTTCAGACTGAGATATCTGAATATCTCCTAGACAGCTCTACTAGCATGTTCCACAAAAGAGACAGGAAATCAAATTATTAAGAGTGTACACTAGGGGTTAAAGAGACTGGGTCTAACCCCTGATTCTATCATTTACCAGCTGTGTAACTTTAGGTTCAGTTCAGTTCAGTCACTCAGTCGTGTCTGACTCTTTGCGACCCCACGAATCACAGCACACCAGGCCTCCCCATCCATCACCATCTCCTGGAGTACACTCAGACTCACGTCCACCGAGTCCGTGATGCCATCCAGTCATCTCATCCTCTGTCATCCCCTTCTCCTCCTGCCCACAATCCCTCCCAGCATCAGAGTCTTTTCCAATGAGTCAACTCTTCCCATGAGGTGGCCAAAGTACTTGAGCTTCAGCTTTAGCATCATTCCTTCCAAAGAAATCCCAGGACTGATCTCCTTCAGAATGGACTGGTTGGATCTCCTTNTTCAAAAGCAGAGACATTACTTTGCCGACTAAGGTCCGTCTAGTCAAGGCTATGGTTTTTCCTGTGGTCATGTATGGATGTGAGAGTTGGACTGTGAAGAAAGCTGAGCGCCAAAGAATTGATGCTTTTGAACTGTGGTGTTGGAGAAGACTCTTGAGAGTCCCTCGGACTGTGAGGAGATCCAATCAATCCATTCTGAAGATCAGCCCTTGGATTTTTTGGAGGGAATGATGATAAAGCTGAAGCTCTAGTACTTTGGCCACCTCATGTGAAGAGTGACTCACTGGAAAAGATTCTGATGCTGGGAGGGATTGGGGGCAAGAGGAGAAGGGGATGACAAAAGATGAGATGGCTGGATGGCATCACTGACTCGATGGGCATGAGTCTGAGTGAACTCCGGGAGTTGGTGATGGACAGGGGGGCCTGGCATGCTGCGATTCATGGGGTCGCAGAGTCGGACATGGCTGAGTGACTAAAATGAACTGAACTGAACTGATCTAGGTTGGTCATAACTTTTCTTCCAAGGAGTAAGCGTCTTTTAATTTCATGGCTGCAATCACCATCTGCAGTGATTTTGGAGCCCCCCAAAATAAAGTCTGACACTGTTTCCACTGTTTCCCCATCTATTTCCCGTGAAGTGATGGGACCAGATGTCGTGATCTTCGTTTTCTGAATCTTGAGCTTTAAACCAACTTTTTCACTCTCCTCTTTCACTTTCATCAAGAGAATCTTTAGTTCCTCTTCACTTTCTGCCATAAGGGTGGTGTCATCTGCATATCTGAGGTTATTGATATTTCTCCCAGCAATCTTGATTCCAGCTTGTGTTTCTTCCAGTCCAGCATTTCTCNCCAGATGTCGTGATCTTCGTTTTCTGAATCTTGAGCTTTAAACCAACTTTTTCACTCTCCTCTTTCACTTTCATCAAGAGAATCTTTAGTTCCTCTTCACTTTCTGCCATAAGGGTGGTGTCATCTGCATATCTGAGGTTATTGATATTTCTCCCAGCAATCTTGATTCCAGCTTGTGTTTCTTCCAGTCCAGCATTTCTCGTGATGTATTCAGCATATAAGTTAAATAAGCAGGGTGATATATATAGTCCATTTTTCCTTATTAAGAAATTACTTTTTGTGATTAGAGTATTATACATTGTATTTTTTCTTATCTTTAGTTTGTTAATGATGCTTGTTATGATACATTATTTTTTTCCTAACTTACATATCTTCAAATTTGCTGGTGCTTTATGGGGTTTCACATTTTATGTCAAGATAACAATTTTTTCACTCAAGTAAAAAATAATTCAGCTATGTTTTCTTCTCATATACTTAAAGTAGTTTTTCATGCCTCTATGATAAGAATTACCTTGTTCATAGATATTTGATATATTTGGCAATTATTTCAAAGAATTTGCATATACTGGATTCAGACCAAGCACCTCCTCAAAGATATTTGAAAGAGATAAAAAGTTAAGCAATATCAAAAAAATATTTTTATGGCTAGCAGGGTACAGAACAAAAAGCTTATAAGATCCTTAAGAAAAAAAATCCAAAGATTTGGGTGGCTAGATCTCAGAATATCTCAAGTGTATCAAGAACTTGAAGCAGGAAGAAAAAACATAAGGCTGTTGGACTTTATTATAGCTCATAGGAATTTGGAATTAGTTCCTGTGACGAGATAGCATAAACTGAAAATTAGAAGACTCAAGAAGTTTCAAAATGAAGATTTAATGTGCAGCTTATCTGAGATGTTTTTGAGTTGTCTCATTCATCAATTCTGGTGTCTGAAGAAAAAACAAACAAACAAACAAAAAGACACTTATTTGCTGATTCTTTTCTCTGACACAGTGCCCATGGTACAGAACTGTGGGATTAAAAAGAATATTCACATTTCTGTATCTTTTAAAGAGAGAAAATAACCAAAATCTTTCAGCCCAGTAATTCTTCAATAATATAACCAATTTCCTTTTTCTTTTATTGGTAGTGGGATACAATGGGAAAGATGTTCAGATATCAGTTGCTGTAGATTTTATTAAATATCATTATCTTTAGCTAATTTGCAGTGCTTCTTGAAGGTTTATTCTGTGCCAGTTCCTGTGTGAAATGTTTGATGTATTTGCCAAAGTATCACAGAAGTCTTCATAGCAGATTAAGAAAGGTTGGGTACATTATTGTATCCCATTTTGAAGACACTGGGGCCTAGGGCAGGCTGCCCCAAAATATGCCTTAATGTTATACTGATCATTTTGAATTAAAGTTACTTAAGAAATGGCCAGCGCAAGAAGGACATTCTGACCTTCTGAAAGCAGGAAATGAATCTCCTATGAAAGTTTCACTCTGTGTATCTGGAAGCAGGACACCCTTATTATTAAACATAGAGAATCTGGGGTTGAGAAGCTTATGTAAACACATCTTGCTACTACTTTATTACCTCAAACCTAAAATCCATTTAGATTCTTCACTAATTAAGCACCCAAAGCCTAAGTTTCTTTGTCCTGTCAATTTCTCACAAATTTACTGCTTTGCCTAAAAAACATAAAAGCTACACACTTTGGCCACCTCTTAGGTTCCATTTCTGTAACACCTTTGTGTGCACAAATTAAATATATTTATTTTTCTCCTGTTAATTTGTCTTTGTGTCAATTTTATTATTAATACAGCTACTATAAGAACCCAAGAGAGATAGAGAGGGAAATTTCCCCCTCCTTGCAAAAGATGTGAGAATAGGGTACAGAAAGGCTATTTAAATTTGAGCTGATATCATGTAATTGGGGTGAGACCTGAAGCCTGAACTTTTAATAATGTATGGTCCAAATTTATTATTCACCTCTCATGAGATTTTAGACTATATACATACCACAAAAATTATTTATGTACACTACTCCATTAACTTTGTAGAAGATTGTGAAAACATAAAGAAACATTTAAAAAACGTGAGAACACAATGGTAACAAAAAGGAAGTCATTCAAATAATAGAGTGTTATTCAAATAACTCCAATGCAATGGGGATAGTGGTATAAGGTTGCAAATTCAAATCCATGGGACCCAAAAAGGGAAAATGCACCAAACTAAATTATATAAACAACTAATTTTCATCTCTAACTTCTTGATAAAACCAAAATCGGCTTGTTGCTTTTCAGTCAATCAATTGTATCTGACTCTTTGTGACCTCATGGACTGAAGCATGCCATGTTTCCCTGTCCTTCATCATCTGCCAGAGCTTGCTCAAACTCATGTTCATTGAGTCAGTGATGCCATCCAACCATCTCGTCCTCTGTCCTCTCCTTCTCCTCCTGTTATCAGTTTTTCCCAGCATCAGGATTTTTTCTAATGAGTCAGCTCTTTGCATCAGGTGGCCAAAGCATTAGAGCTTCAGTTTCAGCATCAGTCCTTCCAATGAGTACTCAGGATTGGTTTCCTTTAGGATTAACTGATTTGATGTCCTTGCAATTTAAGGAACTCTCAAGAATTTTCTCCAACACCACAGTACAAAAGCATCAGTTCTTCAGCGCTCAGCTTTCTTTATGGTCCAACACTCACATCCATACATGACTACTGGAAAAACCATAGCCTTGACAAGATGGGCCTTGGTCAGCATATGTCTCTGCTTTTTAATATGCTTTCTAGGTTTGCCATAGTTTCTCTCCCAAGGAGCAAGTGTCTTTTAATTTCATGGCTACAGTCGCCATCTGCAGTGATTTTGGAGCCCAAGAAAATAAAGTCTGTCACTGTTTCCACTGTTTCCCCATCTATNAAACTGACCTTTTCCAGTCCTGTGGCCACTGCTGAGTTTTCCAAATTTGCTGGCATATTGAGTACAGTACCTTCACAGCATCATCTTCCTGAATTTAAAATAGCTCAACTGGAATTCCCATCATCTCCACTAGCTTTGTTCGTTATGATTATACAGTGGAAGTGAAAAATAGATTTAAGGGATTAGATCTCATAGACAGAGTGCTTGATGAACTATGGACGGAAGTTTGTGACATTGCACAGGAGACAGGGATCAAGACCATCCCCATGGAAAAGAAATGCAAAAAACCAAAATAGCTGTCTGGGAAGTCTTTACAAATAGCTGTGAAAAAAAGAGAAGTGAAAAGCAAATGAGAAAAGGAATGATATAAGCATCTGAATGCAGAGTTCCAAAGAATAGCATGGAGAGATAAGAAAGCCGTCCTCAGTGATCAATGCAATGAAATTGAGGAAAAGAACAGAATGGGAAAGACTAGAGATCTCTTCAAGAAAATTAGAGATACCAAAGGAACGTTTCATGCGAAGTTGGGCTCGATATAGGGAGAAATTGTATAGACCTAACAGAAGCAGAGGGTATTAAGAAGAGGTGGCAAGAATAAACAGAACTATACAAAAAAGATCTTCATGACCAAGATAATCACGATGGTGTGATCACTCACCTAGAGCCAGACATCCTGGAATGTGAAGTCAAGTGGGCCTTAGAAAGCATCACTAGAAACAAAGCTAGTGGAGGTGATGGAATTCCAGTTGAGCTATTTCAAATCCTGAAAGATGATGCTGTAAAAGTGCGGCACTGTAAGGTTAGTGGGTTCTATTTTCTGTTAGGTAAAGCTGAGTTGGAGACTTGTGATTGTATATGTGAAGTTTCCTTGACAATGAGTTATTTCCCTTAAGTGCAGCTTGATTTGGGTTTGGTTTTGTGACACAGACAGGCCATTGGGTTGGGCTCCACTTTGTGGGCCCCAATGTATAAATTAATATTATCAGTTCTTTCTGTATGTTCACTGCCGCACACCCCTCAAATTCATTTACTGCCTTTCTGCCAGGCTGAATTTTCTCAAATACGAATGTGATCATGGCACACTCTTCTGTAAAATTCCCAAATGGATTATTATCGCTTACTCAAGTACAAACTTAAGAGCAGCATGGTGACAGCTGAAAGATCATTCCTACAAGGCTCTTCAACCACATTTTCAATTGTGGCCTTCCTGGCACCAGGCACTTTGGTGAGTTCACACACATTTTTGTGTTTGCATATTTATGTCCATTCTTTTCTCGGAGACATCCTTCAAGACCTGCTTCGACATCTCTCACCAACCCTCCCAAAGTTGGGCTTGGAGTTCCTTTTCCAAACTTCCAAGCACTCTGCCCCATTCCGAGATACCAACTTGGATTGCCATGAATTGCCTATATTTCCATAACCTTATGAGAACTGTCCTATTTTTCTATTCTGCATGTCCTGTATACTATCTGACACTTAGTAAAATGTTTCCTGCTATGATAATATTGAAACTGAGGGCCACCAGCCAAAATCATATATATTTTTTTTCCTTAAGGGATTATTTTACCCACTTCTATAATTACTTGAGCCATTTTGATTTTACATTCACTTGCTGGCCTGGGACTGAAGTAACATTTTTTTTTTCTAATTAACTCTTTCACCTCTTTGGGTTGCAATTATGTCATTTTTATAGGTATTTGATTAGGTCACTATAATTCAATTCTAAGAATTCTATTTTCTTTATAATCTCTCTGCCCTTTTCTGCCCCTTTCCATACATGTACCCACTTTTCTGGTGTCTCCAAACTAAAGCTTACTCTCAGCAAGCTGTCAGCAACTCCATTCAAGATGTTAGCTAATAATTTTAGATACAGTCTCATATGTATTTGCATTACTAGACTAGACAGAACTTTGGATGTCTGAAAAGTCTGATAATTCCAAAGGTTGAAGCTTCCTATGGAAGGAGGATTTTATAATGCCTGTTAGGTTGTTGGACAAATATACTCCACCAGGCACCCTTCCCTCATCACCTAACTGACCTTAGAGCATGTCTTAGGCATTTGCATGGGTTGTAAACTATTGTCTCCGATTCCTGTTGCTTGTTTCAAAATTTTATGTCAACCAGTGTCCCTGGGGATGAAAACTGGGTAAAAATGGTTGACTTGCCTCCCATGAGATCTGAAGAATACAGACTTACTTTAGTGAGCTTATTCAATGAATACCAAGCACCTAGAAAGATAAACTGATTACTGAGATGAAGCAGTTAGGATCTCTTAGGAGAACAGAAATTCGTATGCATTGAGAGAGAAAAGAAAAACAAAAAAGCAGGTTTTTTTTTTTTTTTTTTTTTT
>SJYA01000295.1:0-47759 GCA_006410615.1 Neotragus moschatus | reverse complement strand
TTTTTTTTTTTTTTTTTTTTCTGTAACGGGAAAACATCTCAGCAGAAAGAGATTGTTCACATTTTCAAGTCAGCAAACTTCCTTCACAGCCACATCATGCATCAAACTGAGAAGGGAAAAGGGAGACTTTTTTTTTTTTTTTTTGGTCCCTGATGTGCACAAGGAAGGCCCCTTGAGATAAATGGTCTTGGAGCAGGGAAGATCATACTAGCAATAATAACAACAATGCATCAGTGATTCTCAAATGCATCTGTGAGACAGAGTATGCTTTATAAAGGGCATTCACTTCTATTCCATCTCATCTGATCATTATGACAACCCCAGGAGGTAGGTACAGTGAGTATTACTATCACTATTTTACACATGAGAATCCTGAACTGTGGAGGAGATAGGGCTCTTTGTGCAGAATCACAGAGCTAGTTTGTAGCAGCTTTGGAGCCAGAGTCCAGATTTTCTGAGAAATATTGCCACACAAATAGAGTATCTGCACTGCCTGCACACAGAAATGTCCAGGACATGGAGTAAGCCCAAACTTGCCTCTCATTTGGGAGTTCAAGTCAGTGGCTCTGGAGATGTTCAGATTCACCTGGAAGTTCTCAGAAGAGGACAGCAGTGCAAACTGGGAAATTCCTTGGCAGTGGTTTATCAATACCTGTGACCTGTCTTAGCCAGAGGAACCAGTGCCTTTCTTTTCCTATGTTAGCTGCTGGGCTTGTAAATTTACAGAGGGAAATTAAAGATTTGTTTGATGGACTTAGAGGAATTTCAAATAGTTTCACTTCTTTGTACACAGAAGAGTATCAGTGGCCTGGCTCCTGGGAGTAGTACTTGGTGTTCTTGATCTGGTATCCAAAGAATCTGCTTATTCTATTGGATGAAAGAAGAGGAAGTGTTGTCCAATTTTCTAAATTACCATGAACTCCCCTGCATTTTTATCCTATCAGCTTAGAATCCAGGTTCATCAGTTTAGGAGATATAGTACGAATCCTTCATCGAAAAGGGCAGAGAATTGAGATTCAGAAAGCTGAAGGAGTCACCCAAAGTCAAGAGAGTTAGTTAACATCAGAGATGAGACTGGAATCAACAGGCATAATACTAGTTTCTAGCTACCCTTTTCTTAGCATCTACTGTGTCCTTGCTACTGTGATATGTACTTACATATCTTTCACTATATTGACTCTCATGCCTCAAAATTGAAGGCTCTTATTCCCATGTTTTTGTCTGAAATCTGAGTCCTTAACATAACAAATTTATATCTTGTTTCTGCTGCAGTCTGGTGTGGATTAGTGGGTGGCAGGTGAGGTGGATAGGCTCTCTCTCTTTTAGTCCCTAAAGACCCAGAATGAGAGAGTTTTCAACTGCCAATAGATGGCCCACATGAAGCACACACTTCCACGTTTGCTGGAGTAGCAGGGGGACACACAGAGAACTCTTACCCAGCTCCGTACTGGGGCTCATAAGAGTGTCACATTACTTCGGTTCATGGCTCCTCCACCAAATCAGTCATGTGGATCAGTCAATCTCCACAGAGTAGCCAGAGTGATGTTCTAAATTATACATCTTGTTACTTCACAACTCTGTTGGAAATACTACTTCATTTCTATCACCTTAAGCTAAAATCAAGCTGTTGCATAACACCTTTGACCTTATTTAATCTGTCCCATTCCATCCTCAGGCCACTATCCACAAACTCGTATTATTTCATCACATGTGTTGAAAGTCCTTGACTATTTTAAGCACTTCCTTGGCTCAGGATCTTTCTACATGTTCTCTCTTCTCCCTTGTCCCTGTACTTTCCCTCTGCTCAGCTCATTTTCTTGTATTCTTCAAGTTTCAGCATCAGTGTCATCTTTGACCACCTGTAAGTTCTCTGTGAAACCAACTGTTGTCACTTCAGGGGGGCTCTGAAGAGCTCTGGTACCATAGTCCTTTATGCCTCAGTGCAAAGAAGAATTCAGCAAGAAGCGATTTATTAGAATAGGATGCTTCTGAGGTTTATAAGTGGGCAGGTGAGGAATGCCATGCCCCCAGAACCTAGTGAGCTGATTTTATAATCAAAGGAAAAGTGGGGAAAGGGAGAAGATCTCCTTTGTCTTTCTTGAGTAGATGCCATGTTCTCATCATTAGGTCATTTTCCAGGTTGTGCAGGGGAGTTTTCTTGTCTCTGCATGGTCAAACTAGGTCCACAAATGATTATTTTTAATGTGTGCAGGGAGCATGTCCTAGGGATCATTAACTTACTGAGTTCATTGGCAGGATGTGAATCTCATGCTACCATTGATTTACTGTTTGGGGGCATGTCCTGTGCTTCTGTTGCACGGTTTTGTTGCTAAGCAAGACTGCTTGGTTTTGTGGTTAAGCAGACCTACTTTCTCAGGTATTCATTAACATTCTCCCGTATCTTTCTACTTACAATCCTCGAGTGGGATTAACTATTTAATCATCTATTTCATCCCCTCATTCTGTCCCTATCACCTGTTCATAGAGATTGTGGCTGTTCTCATTATATATTTAGTACATCATGCAAGACCTGGCAGAAAGAAGATACTCAATAAATATTTGTAAAATGATTACACGCAAGAGTGAATGAACAGTTATTGTATGTATCTCACATACAATACTATACTTTGTCTTCAAAAACACAGTGATGTAGGCATAGAAGCTAAATCACTTAGGATAGGAACTGTATATAACAAGTTTTTTAGTAATGTTCTCATGAGAATGATGGCTATTTTGTAGGTAATGATAATTCCAGGCATTTCTAACTCATTACCTACCTACTGCACCTTGTCAAAGAATAATATATTTTTATCTTTTTGAATATTAAAGTACACAATAGAAGTGGAAACCTAAGCTTTGAGTGATAGAATGTGGAACATATTTGTAAAGGCAGATACCATCAATTCAGCTTTTTTCATAAAAATGATGGAGTGATAATATTTTCAAACAAAAAAATCAAGTATAGTTTTTTCAAGTGATTTTTGTGTCATTTTCAAGAGTAGAGAAACATCTAATAAGAGGAGTTTTGACACCATTGTATTGACATATCTAGGCCAAGTTGATGGTTTGGAGGGACAATGACATGGGATATATGTAATTAGAACTCTCATGGAAATTCCAAGACAGATGGTTATCACCTAGTTAGACTAAACAGAATAAAAAGTCACTGGAAGTTTGGTAAGCTTATTTTAAAAGGTTACCAGTGAACAATGCATCAGTAATGGTAAGGATTCTATGTGCATACATTTATTTTAAACCTGGAATATTTTGTATAAACTTGATCAAGTTAACACATCCTCCCTAAAAGCCTTTTGGAAATTGTTTAAGTTCTACTTGCCATCATTTTAAAATCATTTAGAGCACTCATTTCATTGGAATAATTAAAGTAAAATTCATTACTGAGTTTTCTTAGCAATGAAACTTTTAGATGAAGTCATACTAAATATTTCCCTATCTATTACAGCCATCTCCTTAATAACATTTGTCAGCATACATTATACACTAAAATTATTTATGATATTTTATTATTGCTGACTTTGATTGAATTACATTGGAGTCCCTGGTGGTGCAGAGGTTAAAGCGTCTACCTGCAATGTGGGAGACCTGGGTTCTATCCTTGGGTCGGGAAGATTCCCTGGAGAAGGAAATGGCAACCCACTCCATATTCTTGCCTGGAGAATCCTATGGACGGAGGAGCTTGGTGGGCTACAGCCCACAGGTCGCAAAGAGTCAGACACGACTGAGCGACTTCACTCACTTTAAAAGAAAAGGCACATAACCTGAGAGGGTCACAAACACTTGGTTCTAGTACAGTTCTGTGAAAGGGCTTCTTTCCCCTTGTCTCTGCCTCTGTTTCCACCTGCTTCCCACTTCTAAAACCAGACATAAAATTGTATTGTGCCATCTCTTCTCTCTGTGTGTGTGTGAAATGTGTAATCTATTCTTAATCCCATCTTCAGAAAATGCTGTGGGCTGTCCTCAAAAATTTGCTCCTGAAAATAACAAACCCTCTCAGCCACAAATTAACCCCAATATCTTTTGTTTTGTGGTGTTTTTTTTTTTGTTGTTGTTGTTGTTTGTTTGTTTGTTTGCCCTTGGCCCTGCTGTGCAACTTATGGAATTTTAATTCCCTGACCAGGGATCGGACCTGGGTCCTCATCAGTGAAAGCATGGAGTCTTCACCATTGGACCACCAGAGAATTCCCTTTGGTTTTTTAAATACTGCGTCTCCTCTAGGTCTTTAAGAGGTGAATATGTCCATCAAGAATGTTTCAAATTAGAACTCAGAACCTTCTGAAAGGAGCTGTTTGCCCATTTGGAGAATATCTTCTCTGGTGGGTGATATGACTTCTAATGGAGACTGAGTGACAGTTTGTCCCAACCACTGTATTTTTTTTTTTTTTTTAATATACAGGAAGCTAATAGTCACCTCTTCTAAAACTTAGAATTCTCCTTATACTCCCAGGCCATGTTTAAGATTTCTGGCTGTCTGGGGCGTTGTATCACTTGTATTCTGCTCAGTGGTTTGTGTGATAGTGCAGACAGGTGGTCAGCACTGGGAGGCGGGCATTGCTGGCCCATCCTTTCTCTTCCGTGACACCCACTCCCTCAGTGGGGAGCCCACTCTGGAGCTACCAGGCACTCCACACCCTCCTGGTTCAGACCTACCCTATTTATTAAATGTACTTTCAAGAAAACATATGGCAAATTCCTCCTCTCAATATATAGATAGATCGTCAGATTTTATATTCCAGCCTTCCTAAAGGATTTGAGTAATTGCAGAACTCTAAACTTTAAGTCAAAAGAATTAATCTTTGTCATTTACAATCAGAAAAAATGAAAACAATTTAAAATATTCACATATAGGGAATTAAGTAAATGACATGCACATGATGCTATGTTACTACATATTAAAATTACATTTACAAGATGTTTTCACTTTTTAATATAAAATTTTACATATTTTAAACCTGTAGAATTTTAATGGCAAGAAAATGCTTTTGTCATGTGTTGAGCAAACAACAGGAAACAGTACAGTAAGATGAAAGCTACTTAAAATATCACAGGAGAGGAGGAGGCAGCAGTGGGCGAGCCGGGGGAGGGGTCCGCAGGAAAGAAGAGAGAGCCTATTTGCTGTGGGAAATGGATTGGAAAAGAGAAAGCAGTGGTAGAGCTCTCGGGAGAGTGTTGCAGAAGCCCAGGTCACCTTCTAAGAATCAGGCGTTGGTGGAAGAAGCTCAGGAGACTGGCGAATGTCATTGTCAAGTCCAGAGTGGTGAATGTCATTGTCAAGCTCAGAGTGGTGAATTTCTTTGTCAAGTCCACAGGAGTCCTGGAAGACGCCTGGAGGGAGAGGGCTGGAAAGATGCGGGCATGCAATCTTGAGGAGGAGTACTTTCAAACCAGCGCGCAGGGCCAGCCACAACCACAAGCTTCTGGCCCGGGAATCTGGCCAGAAACCTGAGCGGGAAGGGATGCACAGCACAGCGCCATGGACACGAGGCCCCGGGAGAGCAGGAAGGGCCCCCACCCCCACCCGCCCAGGCACATGCCCCCGCGGTGGGGCTGCTGTTCGCCATGGCCCTCATGAACATCCTCCTCTACCTAGGCCTCGATCAGCTCTTCATTTGGCCCTGGCACTCCGCGGAGGACCCTGGCCACTGCCCACCCCCGCCCCCACCCCCCGGCTACTTCACCTTGGGGCAGATGACCAACTGCTCCCCGCAGCTGCCTTCCGGAGCAGCTGAGGGCAGACTTGAGGCAGCTGAAGCGTGTCAGGGAAGGAGCAGAGAAAAGAGNGTGGAAGAAGCTCAGGAGACTGGCGAATGTCATTGTCAAGTCCAGAGTGGTGAATGTCATTGTCAAGCTCAGAGTGGTGAATTTCTTTGTCAAGTCCACAGGAGTCCTGGAAGACGCCTGGAGGGAGAGGGCTGGAAAGATGCGGGCATGCAATCTTGAGGAGGAGTACTTTCAAACCAGCGCGCAGGGCCAGCCACAACCACAAGCTTCTGGCCCGGGAATCTGGCCAGAAACCTGAGCGGGAAGGGATGCACAGCACAGCGCCATGGACACGAGGCCCCGGGAGAGCAGGAAGGGCCCCCACCCCCACCCGCCCAGGCACATGCCCCCGCGGTGGGGCTGCTGTTCGCCATGGCCCTCATGAACATCCTCCTCTACCTAGGCCTCGATCAGCTCTTCATTTGGCCCTGGCACTCCGCGGAGGACCCTGGCCACTGCCCACCCCCGCCCCCACCCCCCGGCTACTTCACCTTGGGGCAGATGACCAACTGCTCCCCGCAGCTGCCTTCCGGAGCAGCTGAGGGCAGACTTGAGGCAGCTGAAGCGTGTCAGGGAAGGAGCAGAGAAAAGAGTGTTTCTGTTCTAGTGGAAGGAACGCAAGGTGGCCCTGTCGAGGCTCACCAGGCTGGAGATGAGAGACGATCTCCTGCGCGGGCTGAGGATGCTGCAGGCACCCCAGAGCAAGCACGTGGTCACGCTGCTGGGCTACTGTGAGAATGGTAACATCATCCTCACCGAGTACTACCCTTTAGGCTCCCTGGGCAACCTGGAGGCGCCGCTGAATCTCTCCACGTACTGCAGCCTGTGGCAGTACAGGCTGCAGTTGGCCTTGGGCACCGTGGCCATCCTCGACTTTGTGCACCACAGCCCCCTGGGCATGCCAGTCATGTGCAACTCCGGCGACCTGTCCAAGACACTGTCCCAGTACCTGCTAACTGCCAACTTCAGCATCGTGCTCAACGACCTGGACACCTTGCCCCTGGTGAACTGCAGCTAAACCTTGGTGAAGTGTGGCCACCAAGAGCTCTGTGGGGACTTCGTGGTCCCAGAGCAGGTGTGGCCTTTCGGAGAGGAAGGCCTTCCAGGACTACCTCATGCCCACCTATGACAAGAAGAGCGAAATCTGGAAGATTCCAGACATCTCCAGTTTCCTTCTGGGGCATGTGGAAGGGAGCGATATGGTCCGATTCCACTTGTTTGATATTCACAAGGTATGTAAGAGGCCAGGAGCCTGCAGAGAGACCCATTGCTGAGAACGTCCTGGACACTTACCAGAAGGTTCTGAATCTACTCAGAGACACCTCAACATCTCAGACAGGAGAGATGCTGTAAAAGCCAGTACGGTAGGGTGGAAATCAGGGAACAGCTGGAAGAGTTGCACCGGTTTTGCCCTGATGTAAGGAAAAGACTTTGATGCTGGGAGGAATTGGGGGCAGGAGGAGAAGAGGATGACAGAGGAGGAGATGGCTGGATGGTATCACTGACTCGATGGATGTGAGTCTGAGTGAACTCCGGGAGTTGGTGATGGACAGGGAGGCCTGGCGTGCTGTGATTCATGGGGTCACAAGGAGTCAGACACGACTGAAGTGACTGAACTGAACTGAACTGAAGATGTTAGTGGTTCTGCCCCAGGTTCTTCCTCTCCTGACCACCTGAGGGGTGTTGCCAAGCAAGGGTACATGGGCTTGACGTGAGCCTGGCTGCAAGCGTAGGTGGAGAGAAGCAGTGCGTCTGACCAGTATCTGAAGGAAGTAACAAAAATGGAGCTACAAAGAGGTGTTTCTAACAACTAAATCTGTAAGCTTGTAAGCAGTGTGTGTAGAGAGGTTTTTAAGTGGCAGTGTGTGGAAGAGACAAGCGGCATTTCTCCCTTTGTCAGGTGAGTATCTGCAGTGCACTTCACAGCACCAAGGAGACATCACTATGTTTCAGGTGGCTGCTCAGGGACAGGTCTGTGTCTTCCATGCCTCAGCAAGGTAGCATGTTTTCTAAAACCTTGAGTGGATAAAGAACATTTAAAATATCACGTATGATGGAAATCATATCTCTGTTACTACTGCCTTGTATGGTGCTTGTGAAATTTCTCTTTACCTTCCAACTGGATATTTATTCTGTTTTCAACATTAATTATTGTGAACATTTTACACCAACAGTGTCTGTCACTCACTCATTACTGGAAGGTGCAGAATCCTTCCACTTGAGTCGCTTGATTGAATCCTTCAGGAAGCTCTTTCCTTGGTCCCTGTCATCCTTGTGTGCAGGGGAGGAAGGATTTGGTGTATATTCGTCATTACCAATAAGGGGGTTAAAGCTGGCACTGAGGGCAGAAATGCTGTGCACAGGCCTCCTGGGCCCCACCCCACCTGGCAGTCTCAGACTCAGTGTCTGGGTGGAGTCTTTGCATTTCTCACTGGTTCCCTGGTGATACAGCCAGTGCTGCAGTCTGGGAACCACATTTTGAGAACCAGTGTCCTTATCTGTCAGGCAGGCAGTCCAGGCAGTAGACAGGGAATACGATCAGTATTATCCTTGTTCTTTCTCCCATAGCGATTGGGTCCTGTGAGTCCTACAGTTGGTCAGAGAATACTCTTGCCCAGAGTATATTAACTGCTGCTCTTTGTTATAAATATGCTGCCAGAACCCACTAGGATGGCTGTAATCAAAAGGATGGACAATAAGACATGTCAGCGAGGATGTAGAGAATTGGAACCATCATACATGGCTGGTAGGAATGTAAAATGGTCCAGCTGCTTTGGGAAACAGTCTGACTGTCCTCAAAAGGTAAAAAATAGAGTTACCATGATCCAGCAGTTCCACTTCCCAATATTTGCCAATGAGAATTGAAAACATGTCCATAAAAGAAGTTGGACACAAATATTCACAGCAACATTATTCATAATAGACAAAAGATGAAGATGACCCAAATGTCCATCTGCTAGTGAATAGACAGAAGAAAATGTGATCCATCCATATATAGAGGTAACATTCAGCCATGAAGGGAGTGTAGGACTTATGCATGCTCCAACATGGATGAACATGCTAAGTGAAAGCTGCCATCACAGAAGACCACAGGCCATACGATTCCATTTGTAGGAAATGTCCAGAATCGACAAACTCACAGAAATAGAAAATAAATTAGTGGTTTCACAGGGGCTGGCAGGGGCTTGGAGTTGAAGAATGCGGGCTTGCTAATGGGTAAGGGGTTTCTTCAAGGGTGATGAAAATTTCCAGAAATGATAATGGTGATGGTTGCACAACTTTGCATATAATAAATAACACTGAATTGTATAAAAGGGGGAAATTTTGTGGTTTGTGAATTACATCTCAATAAAGCTGGAAAAAAATAAAATATCACAGAAAAAGACTGGAAGTGAATATTTGCCTTTGCATGATGAGACTATGGTTTTTATTTTAATTACTGAACTATTCTATGATTTTTGTGGTGAGGAAAACATAATAAAGTGTAAAAAGAAGAAAGGAACAGATTGCCAATGGGGGATTTTTAAAACCAGTTTCTGCCTCTGTGTGTGTGTGTGTGTGTCTGTGTGTATCCAGCTATGTTGATCTATTTCCATTCACACTGTTTATTTGGTAGGAAAGTTTGCAAATTTTCCACAAGCCGTGACTGGGGAAGGTTTACTTTGCCTTTCCACAAAGTTAGCTCTGGCTAAGGCACTCAGAAATTTAGACCTGGATTTATGTAAGTCTTACCTTACTAATACATGGAACCCTTTGGATTTCAGCCACCCTACCATCCTCTGTATTGCTGAGGGATGCAGGTTTTAGCCCTCTTATCTCTCCACATAGAGGAAAAAGAGCTTTGGCACCAAATTGACTTCAGTTGCAGTGGACTCCACTTATTGCTAGTGGTATGATCCCTGGCTATCTACCTCGGTCAATAAGCAATGGCTTTCTCATCTGTTAAGTGGTAAAGAACACTGTCTTGTTCTTGTAGGATAAAAATGGGGAGACTCATGTAAAAAAAAAACAAAAAAAACTTAGTACAAGTTCTCAAAAACAGAGACACACTTTATTTCTTTCGTCTTATAATTGCACCATGCTTCCAAAATCAGGCATCCTGGTAGTGAGAATTTTTTGAAGAGTAGAGCTGGCCTCTCATTTCTTAGGATGGGTTTTTTTAATTTCTTAGAAGTCTTTTTGGTTCCACTAAATATACCCAAGCTCTTGAATAAACAAAGTCCCAGCTTTATTCAAATAGGCCTTGGTTTTCTCAGGAGAATAGTGGGTTTTCTTTTCCAAGTTAATAGAATAAAAAACTTCAAATGTGTTTTCTCCATAAAGACTAACTTAATTCTGCTAGAGGCTTCTCCATTTCCTGATGGGACCTAAGGAGACCATGACTGTTAGTAACAGTACTAATTGTTTAAATCCATTTGTTAGGAAAACAAAGTTTTTATTTTCTAACATTTTTTTTTTTATGAAAAGAATTAACAAATCACATAGCTCCTCTTGTGGGTTTTTTTTTTTTTTTTTTTGCCATCTCTAAGCTTGGTGCCATTTTGTTTCAGTATTAACTACAAATCTCATCTAAAGCCTTTTGCAAGGTAGCTTATTTCTATTATTCTCAAGCCCAGTCAAACCCCATATTGATAGCATCCTCAATCTCCCTGAGCCCCTGAGCCAAAGTTGACAAATACATAGAAGATAGCCTGAGGTAAAAGGTAACTTATTCCATTTCGTTCAAAGTAGATTTATTTCTTCATAGAAATTAGTTGAGTTGAGAGGACTGTGATTTTTTTCTTTTCACACTGGTGCTTCACTCTGCTTCCTAGTGGTTGAACAATACTAGATTTTTTTTTTTTCTTTTCTGTCCTTTGGAAATATTGCTCATGGCTCCTGTGGGCTGTAGGAGCAGAGAGTCTACAAAGATAAGGTCTCAAATCTCTGCAAACACTCCCCCGCTCACTTTGCTGCCAAGCCATTAAGTAAGGCAAACTCCTCTCCCATAAGGGTTGTTAACTTTTATTTGTTCAGTACTGCTCTTGAATATGGCTTGCCTGAACTCTAGTTTCTTTCTAGATTGAGAAGAGATGACCTGGCATCTGCTTTGGTTACAGCAGGATCTGATAGTCTCCTGGTCCATCTCAGATGCAGCTTGACATGTAGCTTCCTTCTTTTGGCCTCACTCATTCATTCATGAATTCATTTTCCCAAACAAAAAAATTTATTGTAATCACCTAGTATCAACCATTCTAGGTGCTAGAGATATTTTAGTGAATGTAGCAAGTAAAAAAACAAAAAAATCATCACCTTTCCTGAGTGTATTATCTTGCTAGGGGAGGCGGTAGAGAATAGGTATACTGTACACATTGCTATATATAGTATGTTTGAAAGCGATAAGTGCTTTGGAAAAACTAAAACAGAGTGACAGAGATCAGAAAGTTAAAGTGGAGAGGTTTACAGTGTTAGATAAGGTGGTCAGTGTAGAGTCTATTGAGAAATGGCAGATGAGTCAAGATTTGAAGGAGGTAAAAAAGTGAGCCAGAAATCCATTTGGGGAAAGAATTTTCCAAGCCAGGGCAAAAGTCTTGTGGTGGAAAGAATCAAGATGCACTTATTTTAAAAAAAAATTAATATTTTTGGCAGTATTAATCATTGGGAAGTCAGAGATGAATTGAGTATGTTTCTTGCTTCCAAGAAGCTTATAAACTGGTATCGGATCCAAAATAGACAATTTTAATATAGCATAATTGTTGATAAAGCATAAAGCTAAAGATGCTAGGGGTGGTTGAATGCTATAGGAACATGAGAGTGATTTGAGGAAGATAACACTGCTAATACTTTCTCTCTGTGGCATTTTCTAAACAAGATTGGATAGAGTATAGACTAATCACAGAAAAATACAGTATTTTTCTGATGAGAAGTATTCAAACTAGTTTAGGAAGGTCTGTATAAAACATCTCATTTTTGTAACTTCTCTGATAAAAAAATAATTTACTGAAGGATCTGAGAAATTCTCAGTATAGAAATGATTTCACTTAGCTTTGCGATCTCCTGAAGGTTATTAGTTAATGGAATCCTTGGGAAAGTCTTCTCTAAATCAAACCCATGTAGACAGTCATTCATGGTAGAGTCAGGTCAGACGGCGAGGCAACCTGAGCCTGAGATAAGCGTCAACCTGAATTCAACCCCAATACATCCTATCTTCACTCCTCATTTTCTTCATCCATAAAAGGAGAAGTTTGTCCTAAATGGTCTTTAAAAAAAATCATGGTACCCAATCAGATTGAGTCCATTGAATTCTTTTCTTGGGGCCATATGACAGGCCAGGTATAGACTGACTTATTCCATAACTTTTATTCCAGAAGAATGTATTGAGTAGCTACTATGGGCTATGTAGAGTTCTAGATTCTGATGTTACAACAGTGAAAGCTGTGGACAGTGCCCCTTTAGGGGTGTACAGTCTGTTAAGGGAGACAGGTAATGAAAGTATAAACATATCTGTAAGGAAATTTCAGGGAGTGATTGGTACCAGGAAGAATCAGCAACAAACCACATGGGGAATGGGAGGGAGAGTAACTGGGGATGAGAAGACCTATGTTAGATTGGACAGTGAGGGGAGGGAGCTGAGCTGAGACCTGAGAAATAAAAGGAACCAGCCATGCAACATGTGGTCAATCTTCCAGGCAGAGGAGAGAATGGATGCAAAATAAATAAATAAATAAATAAAACCTGTAGTGAAAAGAGTGATGTGCTTCAAGTTCAGAAAGAAAGTCAGAATAGAAAGAAGGCAGTGGACAGAGGTGAATGGGTCTGCCAGGACTTGGCAAACTTTTCTGTAAAGGACCAGACAGTGAATAGGTGAGGGTCTATGGGCCACACTTGTGTTTCTGGCAGCTACTCAACTCTTTCACTGAAGCCAAAGTAGACACAGAACTTAAAGTCGGGTGTGGTTGTGTTAAGACAAAACCTTATTCACAAAACACACTGGATCAGATATAGAGCCATAGTTTGCAGACTCCTGGGGCAGAACATCAAGCTTTAGGTGACTGATAGTGACCATATCATGTAGAACCACATAGTGAGAGAATTAGAGGAAGGAGCTTCTGTTTCATTCTAGCATAAGAAGGGTTTTCAGAAGGTTTTTAGCAATGAAGTAGTGTAACTGGCGGAGAAGGAAATGGCATCTCACCCCAGTATTCTTGCCTGGAGAACCCCATGGACAGAGGAACCTGGTGGGCTACATTCCATAATATTGCAAAAGAGCTGGACATGACTTAGAGACTAAGCAACAACAACCAGTGTAACCAGATTATATTGTAAAAGGCCACACTAACTGTATTTGGTGAATGGATTGCAAGGGTAAGAGTTCAGGCCAGGAAAAAAGGTCATGTGATGGTTATAAAAGAACAAAGAATGTGATCTTTGGCCTCAACAAGCCCACCATTTATGTGGACAGACATGGTAGAGGATGAGAATGATTAAATACCAGTGGATTAAGTCTCTGCAAAGGCTTGCTGAAAAGAAATTCTCTCAGCTTTGTTCCTCATAGTGCTGGTGTGTATTGAGAATCTCTAAGTAGGGACTACAATGTGTGTGTGTGTGTGTGTGTGTGTGTAATTTGGACTTTGCTGACTAAGGTCCGTCTAGTCAAGGCTATGGTTTTTCCTGTGGTCATGTATGGATGTGAGAGTTGGACTGTGAAGAAGGCTGAGTCCTGAAGAATTGATGCTTTTGAACTGTGGTGTTGGAGAAGACTCTTGAGAGTCCCTTGGACTGCAAGGAGATCCAACCAGTCCATTCTGAAGGAGATCAGCCCTGGTTGTTCTTTGGAAGGAATGATGCTAAAGCTGAAGCTCCAGTACTTTGGCCACCTCATGTGAAGAGTTGACTCATTGGAAAAGACTCTGATGCTGGGAGGGATTGGGCGCAGGAGGAGAAGGGGACAACAGAGGATGAGATGGCTGGATGGCATCACTGACTCGATGGGCATGAGTCTGAGTGAACTCTGGGAGTTGGTGATGGACAGGGAGGCCTGGCGTGCTGCGATTCATGGGGTCGCAAAGAGTCGGACATGACTGAGGGACTGAACTGAACTGATAATCCTCTTTTATTTTATTTGTACAGAGTAACTCCTTTATGAGATTAGTTTTTATTAGCTTTTATTATAGGATTCATTAGGAAATGTATAGGGTTAATACTGGGGATAAGAAATAAAATGTGAATTGTCTTGAATACCAGAGAGTTTAAACTTGTGATACTGCATGCTTCTTCTCTACTGTCCTGCTTTTTAGTCCCTCTCAGTCTTGCTGGTAAGTAATTCATAGTGACATTTAGTCATTCATTTGTTCATTCATTCACTTATTCATCGCATTAAAAAGTATATGCATTGCGCTGGCCAGGTTACTGATCAGATGGGAAAAAAATAACTCTTTCTTCTTCACAAGCTTCCAGACACAAAGAGCTACCTTGGAATCTATTGATGAAGCAGAGGAGAGACTACCTAAGTTCTTGCTGATTGATGGAATAGACTTTAATGCTTAAGAAAAAGTTTAACCTATATTGTTCAGTTTGACAGCTCCTAACCAATGCGGCTACTGAGCCCTTGAAATGTGACCTGTCTGAACTCGGATGTGCTGTGAAATATAAAATATACACTGGATTTTGAAGACTTAATAAAAATAATGAAAAATATTAATAATTCAACAATTTTATTACACATTAAAATGATAATAGTTCAGATATAAGTTGAAATATATTATAAAATTAATTCAAACCCTTTATTTTAACTTTTTAAAATCTGGCTACTAGAAACATTTAAATTATGCATGTGGCTCACATTTTATTTTCAGTGCATAGCACTGGTCTAGATTCACTCAGCTGGATGTCTGATTTCATGGCTCCTTGGCTCCTGGAATGCCCATTTGAATTAGTCTACAATAGACTTCCATTCTGCAACTAGGTAAGGAAATATTCAGCCTCAGGTTTTAAGGCAACTCAATCATTATAGGTATTTACAACAGAGAGAGCCCTGAGTTCCACTTGACTGGTATACCCCGACACCCATGATGGAAATCACTGAGAAAAAGCTGGGTTCATTGTGATCAACAGCAAATGTCCTAAACTGTCTTGAAAAGTAAAGTGAAAGTGTTGGTCACTCAGTCCTATCCAACCCTTGGCAATCCCATGGACTATATAGCCTGCCAGGCTTCTCTGTCCATTGAATTCTTCAGGCAAGAATACTGGAGTGGGTAGCCATTTCCTTCTCCAGGAGATCTTCCCAACCCAGGGATCGAACCAGGATCTCCACATTACAGGAAGATTTTTTACCATCTGAGCCACCAAGGTTTATCTTATTTTTATCAACTGATTGAGTGCAGGAAATTTAGATATATATATTTTTTAAGGTTTTCTTTCTGTGTGATCTCTTGGCAAGGAGATGCATTTATGTGACTCTTCATTCTTGTTGCAGAAAAAAAAGTTTCAACTTTTTCCTACTCCGTAAAGTACATTTTCTCTTCTTCAGCCTCTCCTAGCATTCATTTATCATTCAAAACATGTGAAGCACAGCTGCTGTTTATTTCTGTGAAATAGTTCTGCAAGAAAACTCAGTCCCATGTTGGATTTCTTTGTACTTCAACCCATGGAGCAAATCTTACACATGCAAGAGTCTTGATAAATATTTTGTTCCTGTGCTGCCATTTCATTACCTGGACACCTGAGCCTTGTGTTATGTATGAAAAACTCCAAATGAAATTCTACCTTGAGAAGTATCTATGGCTTGCAAATTCACATTGGTGGTCTTCCTTTCTTTCCTGGGGAAGAGTTCTGTTTCTATTCACAAGAGAAAGAATTACCATTACCCAGGCGGCCAAAGACCCTCTCAGTCAATCTCTCTGCACTGTGCCTAAAGCACTGAAATGTTCTTCCAGTCTGTTGATTTTGAATTTTCCCTTCACCAGTGCTTCCACCTCCAGCAAGAATGGTCAAGTGCATGATTCAATTTTAAAGCGACTGGTGACTCTGTATCTCCTAAAATTTGCTGCCTCTGCTTGGCTTGTACACTTAATGGAGGCTCAGTGTGCATCTGATGCTGCGACGAGAAGTAGAAATGTCGTCAGAAATGTTGCTTGGATCAATTTCAGTTTCTTAATTATAAAGGAAAACTGAATATTGTCATTCCTTGGCTAACAAAATGGACATGTAGGTGGGCTCTAGGATTGAGAAATTAAGAATGGGATCTTTTGGGGTGCGTGCTCATTCTTATCCTTACACTCACATTACATAGGAGACATCCCCTGTTAGCTTTTGAAGGCAATGTGATTCCAGGGGATAAGCATGAGTTTGGGTTTAAGACTCAGATGTGCTTCAAGTTCTGAGTCCATCAGACACTATCTGTGTGTGGGGCCAGGATCTTGGGTCTACAGGAGTGCAGAGCTTCATCCCAAGGGCACCCTGCTCTTGGTGTTTTTGCCCTGTAGTTGCCATCTTGGAATTCTTCATCATTTTATCTTTGGATTTGTGTTTTGTAAGTAAACTCTGTTACTTGCTGGCCTTCTAGCCTCCTGCCACTTCCCACCTCCCCAGGGTACTAGTTTGCTACTTCTCTGCTCCCATTCAGTGACTGCTACCTCAATGGCCCTGAGGCAGGTGTGCGGAGAACTGAAGTTGGAAGGATATGCCTGGTATGCCAGCTCTGCGGCTGAGCCTCAGGTTCCCTGAGGGGCTGCACCTACAGCCAGAGATTGCAACATTAAATAGTAAAAGTAAACACTGAGACAGGTCAAGAAAGAGACACAGAAGAAAGGAAATAGCTTTTCCCCTCTACTTTTCCATAAAGGGATCTGCATTTTCATTTTTCTTTGGACTTTGCAAACTTTGTAGCTGACTCTGACTGTGACTTTGGGAAAGTTCTTTAGCCAATTGATCCTCTATGTATCAGTCAAGATCATGATTCAATAAGAAAAGCACTAGTAGTGTGTGAGTGTTGGTATTTATGAGTACACATTTGTACACTTGGGGCTTTCCAGGTGGTTCAGTAGTAAAGAATCCTCCTGCCAGTGCAGGAGACCCAAGAGACACAGTTTTGATCCTTGGTCAGGAAGATCCCCTAGAGTAGAAAATGTCAACTCGTTCCTGTATTCTTGCCTGGAAAGTTCCATGAAAAGAGAAGCCTGATGGGCTACAGTCCATGGGGTCCCAAAGAGTCAGACATGACTGAGCGACCGAGCATGTACCTATGGACATGTGCACACGTTTATGAGCACATGTATACATACACACACACTCTTATGTATACATACACATATAAATATGTGGGCTTCCCTGGTCGTTCAGACAACAAAGAATCTGCCTGCAATGCGGGAGACCCAGGTTCAATCCCTGGGTCAGGAAGATGCCCTGGAGAAGGGAATGGCTACCCACTCCAGTATTCTTGCCTGGGGAATTCCATGGACAGACGACCCTGGCAGGAGTTCATAGGGTCACAAAGAGTTGGACATGACCAAGTGAATTTCACTACAACTACTACATATAAATACACAGATATATGCGTGTGAGTTTGATACATACATAGATAACAAAGATACTAACCTTTAGGGGTTGTTTGCTTCCCATTGAAGGGGGTATAAATGGGCCTCTGGACAGAAGATGTCACCTCTTTGGGAGAGGCACAGATAGTCATGCTCAATCAGCTGGGCTAAGGAGCTGGTGACCACCTTCACTGACCCCCTCTCTCCTCCGATTTCCTTATCTCCTGTTGGTGTCTTCCTCTTGCAAACACAGACCAGAATCCACACTGCAGGGACCACTGTGATATGGCCTAGAGACTGATCTCCCAGGGCCAAAGCTGGGTGGCAGGGGAGGTGAGATGGGGGCAAAGGAGAATACCTAGCTGGACGTCAGTGAATTGCTCTGAGGATTACATGAGATAAAACGTATGAAGTACTGTAATTGTAAAGTACCGTTGAATCTGGGCAGAGGACTTTATTATCCACTTTCGCACATTTCATCTGTCTGGAGAAGCCAGGACAAGTAAGAACTCATGTAATGGGGTTTGTAACCTGAGGTAGGTCTTGCCACATTCTTGATTCTGTCACACCACCATGCTCAGAAATGGTGATGTTTTATAAGATACAAGCCAACACTCCACTGACATACCTGCTATTCAGTAATACAGAGATCAAGGTGGTGGGGATTTGAGGGTTCTAATCCTGGCCCTGACAAATTTCTGTCAGAAAACTGAACAGGCTGCTTACTTCTAATCCTCCCCTTACTCATCTTTGACATGAGAAGACTAAGAGCAGGCTTAGTGTGAGGACCAAGAAATTGCTTTCTTTCTTTTTTCTTAACTTTATTTACTTTGTGGCCACACTATGTGACTTATGGGATCTGTGTTCCCCAACCAGGGATGGAACCCAGGCCCTCTGCAGTGAGACCTTGGAGTCATAACCACTGGATGATCAGGGAAGTCCCAAGAAACTGCTTTCATACACATACTTCCTTTCATGAAACAAGGCTGGAGATTCTAGTTTGTTGAATCTCTGAAGTAGTGGGTTGTTTCTCATTACCTACTTCCCTTCTGGAGCTGTGTTTCAAGTGCTGCTGAAAGCATAAAATAGATGGCTATGATGTCTTTGAATTCTGGGATTTGTGAGCGCAGTGACTCCCAAGATATAGGAGGAAATGACATTGCTTCTTTCCATGCCTGACCATTCTGTGGTACCATGTGTTCATAATGGAATGCAGAAATACTGAACTCATTTCTCCTGCAGCACGTGCGTGAGAGGTGACTCTAAGAGAGGGAAGTTGCAGTGTGTAGTGTCTTGTTTAGTTTTAGTTAAAGACAGATGTGTCCAAAATACTTTGATATGTGGCTTTAAAAGGGGGCAGGGGAATAGCTATTAAGCAGAAGAACATTAAAATATAGAAACGTAAATCAAACCAAGTCACATTTAATTTTCTCACTGACTAATATCTCATGTTAGCAGCAGAAGGAGAAGGATTGGGAATGCATTAAGTTCTCATTTGGATCATTTTTTGGCCTCCCCGTAACATTCACTTAGCAATGTACACATGCATAAAAAGGGTGGATGGATTTGGCAGTGGGGAACAAATCATTCTTGTTGGCCCAGATTCACACACTGATTCTTCACGACAAGGAGGGGATCCACAGCGTGGGATGAAGCTGTGAGCAACGCTTTTGCCCCATCTCTAGGTACTTCACGTGTTAGCTTGGGAAGAGACATCTACTTTACAGCCTCGTTTCTAAGCAAACCATTGAAAATGAGTCTGTATTACCAGGAAGTGAGAGGGCAAGGCTGGCTACCATGATACTGGTCCGAGAGAAAACTGGATTCATTCCTGTCCTTGAAATCACTCATGCTACACAAGGGGTCTTAGAGCTGAAAGGGCCAATTAGAGATAATATCGTGGACAGTTCTCATCNAGCAAACCATTGAAAATGAGTCTGTATTACCAGGAAGTGAGAGGGCAAGGCTGGCTACCATGATACTGGTCCGAGAGAAAACTGGATTCATTCCTGTCCTTGAAATCACTCATGCTACACAAGGGGTCTTAGAGCTGAAAGGGCCAATTAGAGATAATATCGTGGACAGTTCTCATCATGCTAGTAGGAAAGCAGTCAGGGAGTGGTGAGGGGTGGAAGGGAAGGCCAAGGATCACAGGAAAACATTTTACTTCTTTTAGAAATGATCACATCACCAAACCTAAAAGCTAGAGAAAATCTCTGCCTTTATTCATTCAGTCGCCTCTTCTGTATATTCCACTCTCAATATCTTTCAGACTTACTGCTTTCTGTCCTTTTCAATTGTCGTTGTCTTAGTTTCTGGCCTTCCCCATTGCTCACTTAAATTACTCCAAGTTTCCACTTCCAGCTTTCTAAAATGCTTGTTCAGAGAGTTTGCTCTCTAGAGATTAAACCCCTTCAACATCCCTGACCCATTCTGCAGACAAATTGCAGGTTCTTTAGCATAACACACAAGGAAACCCATCATCAGACTTGTTTTTAAGACTCCAGTCAAACCTCATGATGTTTTTGCCAGGTACCATCCTAAGTTTCTTACAAATGTTGGCTCATTTAATGCTCATAACCACCCCAGGAGACATGTGTTATTATTGTCCTTATTTTTCAGATGAGAAAATTGAGGCCAGAGAGGTTAAATGACTTTTCTAAGGTCTTACAGCTAACAAGACTTAGACGAGACATCTGATTTCAGTCTCTGTCCTTAGCCTATAGGACCTGCTGCTGGATCAGCCAGGTCCTTCTCACCTCTAGGGTTATATGCAGGTGATTTCCTCATCCTGAAGCAGCCCTGCTCTTTCCTTATTTGTATATCTTCCATTTATTTCTTATTTTTAATAGACTTTATTTTTAGGATAGCTTTAGATCCACAACAGAATTAAGCAGAGGTACTGATTTCCATAAGCCTCCGCCTCCNGTGACCTGGTGAGTACATGTGGTCACAGTCTCTTACATGGGATATGCCATCAAGTAAGTAGCATAATGACATAGCCTCAAATTACCTTGTTTCCTGTCCACCTCGGTTTTTTAATATCTTCCTTTTCCCTGTCCCCTGCCCCACACCCTGCCATTAACTTGGCTCTTCAAAGGTTATAAATCTGCCTCTTGGGCTAGATGTCCTCTGCTCCCTTGGATACACTGGGAAATTCACACAAATTTGCATTTATGATTTACCACTTTTATGTCACTCTCAGATGAAAGCAGTACAGGTAGGGAAAAAAATGACTCGGTGAGGTAAGTATTGACAAAGAGAGGAGATGCGGCATGAGGAGCACAGCCGGTGTTCAGTCACTGGNGCCTCTTGGGCTAGATGTCCTCTGCTCCCTTGGATACACTGGGAAATTCACACAAATTTGCATTTATGATTTACCACTTTTATGTCACTCTCAGATGAAAGCAGTACAGGTAGGGAAAAAAATGACTCGGTGAGGTAAGTATTGACAAAGAGAGGAGATGCGGCATGAGGAGCACAGCCGGTGTTCAGTCACTGGCCACAGTCAGCTGGTCAACACACATGTTGGACCTGGGTCTCAGGGCTGAGAGACTGAAGAAAGGAAAGAAGAAGTGACAATGACAAATTCCGTCATTATAAATATCTCCTGAGATTGGTTCTGGGTGCAGAATAGAGACTCAGCCAATTCCTACCTCACCTGGAATATAGTATATGCAGTGTATACTCTCTTGAGTGTATACGCTACAGAGTATACACTGCAGAATGTAGGAGCAGTGTGTTTCTACATGCAGTGAACTCCAGCCCTGGATTATCTGAAGCATCTCCCACTGCACATGTCAGCTTTACCTGGTTGTATCAGTCATCAAGATTGGTCAGATGCAAAGTATGCATTGAGAAGTTGTTCGGTTGCTCAGTCATGTCCAGCTCTTTGTGACCCCTATGGACTGTAGCCCACCAGACTTCCCTGTCCTTCACTATCTCCCTGACTTTGCTCAAACTCATGTCTATTGAGTCAGTGATGCCATCCAGCCATCTCATCCTCTATTTCCTCTTCTCCTCTTGCCCTCAAACTTTCCCAGCATTGGGATCTTTTCCAGTAAGTTTGCTGTTCTTCCCTGGTAGCTCAGAGGTTAAAGGGTCTGCTTGCAATGCGGGAGACCCGAGTTCGATCCCTGGGTTGGGAACNTGTCTATTGAGTCAGTGATGCCATCCAGCCATCTCATCCTCTATTTCCTCTTCTCCTCTTGCCCTCAAACTTTCCCAGCATTGGGATCTTTTCCAGTAAGTTTGCTGTTCTTCCCTGGTAGCTCAGAGGTTAAAGGGTCTGCTTGCAATGCGGGAGACCTGAGTTCGATCCCTGGGTTGGGAACATTCCCCTGGAGAAGGAAATGGCAACCCACTCCAGTATTCTTGCCTGGAAAATCCCATGGACAGAGGAGCCTGGTGAGTGACTTCACTTTGCTATTTGCATCAAGTGGCCAAAGTATTGGAGCTTCAACTTCAGCATCCATCCTTCCAATGAATGTTCAGGGTTGATTTCCATTAGGGCTGACTGGCTTGATCTCCTTGTTGTCCTAGGCATACTCAAGAGTCTTCTCCAGTACCACAGTTTGAGCATAGGAAATACTTAATAATCTTCATTGAATGATTGAATTCAATACCACCCTTCAGAGATTAAAAGCAACAAAGATACCCATTATCTAAAGAGTTGGCCAAAAAGTTGTGTTTGTTTGCCATTTCCCTGACCAGAATTCAAGCCCCTTGAAGGCAGGGAGTTTCCCTGGTCTTATTCATCATTGAGTCTCTATTTCTGGGAAAAGTACTTCTAGTTACCATATGTCAAGTCCTTTGGCAAACAAACATATAGGCAAATTAAAGCAAATAGATCAATGGGTAATTTCAGATATCAATGAGTACTCTGAAAGATATGATTTATTGAGTAAGCAAAAAGTTAGTGTGTGTGCTAAGTCATGTTGGGCTCTTTGTGACCCCGTGGACTGTAGCGCATGAGACTTGTCTGTCCATGGGATTCTCTAGGTAAGAATACTTCTCTAGGAGTGGGTTGCCACGCCCTCCTCTAGGGGATCTTCTAGACCCAGGGACTGAACTTTCATCCCATATGTCTCGTGCATTTGCAGTTGGGTTCTTTACCACTAGCAACACCTGGGAAGTCCAAAAAGAGAAGCATCCCTGGATTGGCTAGTGGGGAGAGAGTTAAAAAAAAAAAAATTGGTTTCATTTATTCATCTTTTAATTTTATTTTTACAATGTACCAATGAGGGTGTGAAGTTAATAGAGACTAGAATTTCAAGCAGAGGAGCTTTTGGGAGGCATCGATGTCAAGATAATAAGCGTGCAATCAGGGAAAGAAAGCGTGTAAATAGGAAAAGAAGAGGTTTGAGTTCTGGGGAATTTTTGGATCTGGAGATCTAGATGAGTCTCAGCAAGCTAGGGAGAGAAGAGTGGTTTGGGGCCTAGAAGAAGGACAATATTTATAGCATAGTAACATTCTAGATCCATGTGAAATAATGCTGAGAATTTAAATCAGGTGACAGGGAACTAGACATTTTTCTGGAGCAAGGATGTATGATTATTGGTGGCATTAAAGACAGAGAGAGAGTGTGTGTACATGTGTGCATGTGTGAATGGGGACAGGAAAAATGAAAATGATTGTCAACAAATGGCATAAACAGATTTCTTTTTCTTTGAAAAATTTACTGATAGTTACTGATAAGAATTATTTATTTGATCTCTACTCAAGGTCTAGAATGAAAACAGACCCTGCAAGATATATGTAGTGGTGAGAAAAGTGGGGGTGTGTTCTGAGGCTTTTTTCTCTCTAGAGCAGGTCTCTAGATTAGTCAGCAATGAAATTTCTTTAGCAAGTAGGAGACAGGGGAAGGTTTCCATCAGAATGCCAATGGGCTGAAACTTTCCTGGCTCATCTTATGGTCACAGGGGGTGAGCAAGATGGTGTTCCTATGGTAAAACTTGGCTTTCCTGGCAGCCCCTCTTGGAAGCCTTATAGAGTTGAAGAAAGTAGGCCCAAGCATAATAGAAATAAAGCATTTCATAAAGTGTCCATTACTTTGCCAACAAAGGTCCATATAGTCAAAGCTATAGTTTTTCCATAGTCATGTATGGATGTGAGAGTTGGGCTATAATGAAAGCTGAGCACCCAAGAACTGATGCTTTTGATGTGTGATATGTGATGGTGATGGACAGGGAGGCCTGGCATACTGCGATTCATGGGGTCGCAAAGAGTCGGACACGACTGAGTGACTGAACTGAACTGATGTGTTGGAGAAGACTCTTGAGAATCCCTTGGACAGCAAGGAAATCAAACCGATCCATCCTAAAGGAAACCAACCCTGAATATTTATTGGAAGGACGGGTGCTGAAGCTGAAGCTCCATTATTTTGGCCACCTGATGCGAAGAGCTGACTCATTAGAAAAGACCCCGATACTGGGAAAGATTGAAGGAATGAGGAGAAGGGGATGATAGAGAATGATATGGTTGGGTGGTGTCACCAACTCAATGGGCATGAATTTGAGAAAGCTCCAGGACATGATGGACAGGGAAGCCTGGCATGCTGAGGTTCATGAGGTCACAAAGAGTCGGACACAACTGAGCAACTGAGCTGAACTGAAAGTGTCCTCACTGTGATTTGGAACATGGAAGAGGTAAACTCAGAGTAGAAGGGAACACAGAAATTGCTCTATGAAAGTGCCTTCAGGAAGCTTCAGGTCCAAAATGAATCTACCCACTAGAGTCTCATTTCTCTCCCTAGCAAACAAGTCAGCAAGCAGGGTCTAGCTTATATATTCAGTTATTAACATTATCTGTCTATCTTTCTTTCTATTTATCTGCCTCAGAACGAGCTGAGGGATTGAGAAAAAATTGTCAGTCTCCCAAGAATAGAAGTTTATCAGTTACATAGAGAAAAAACAATATAATGTGTAAGTACACCAACTGTGCTTTGTTTCCAGAGGGTCAGTTCTAGACGGTCTGAAAAAAATGAAAAGCAGGAGTGTGGATAGTTGCCAAGTATTTGATCTATTTGGGACTCAGTGAAAGTTGCTCAGTCATGTCCGACTCTTTGTGACCCCCATGGACTATAAAGTTCATGGAATTCTCCAGGCCAGAATATTGGAGTGAATAGGGTTTCCCTTCTCCAGGGGATCTTCCCAACCCAGGAAATCGAACCTGGGTCTCCTGCATTGTGGGCAGCCGCTTTATTGTCTGAGCCTCCAGGGAAGCCCAGATACTAGAGTGGGTAGCCTATCCCTTCTCCAGTGGATCTTCTGGACCCAGGAATTGAACCTGGGTCTCCTGTGTTGCAGGTGAATTCTTTACCAACTGAGCTGTCAGAGAATCATTTGGGACTCATGCAGCCCACAATCATGACAGTCTCTTCACTGGAGCCTTATCCTTGAGACAGTTTTTCTGAAGGAACTCTTTACCAGGTCTGCACTGTTAATCTTGATTCTAGTCTTGAATTCTTTTTTCCAAATGTCCATTCTTTTCCCTCTACCCATCCCTCAGCACCTAATCTTATTACTAGGGCAACAGCATCTCTCTTAGTAATCTCTTCTATACTCCAGTTGGTGAATCTGAAAATTCACAAGCCTTAAAAAAAAAAAAAATTCACGAGCATGGCTAGAAATAAAATGCTGGGAAACTACTTGCTCTTCAGGAGAAACTCAAAATGGTAAACATCTCCACGCAGTGATTATTGACCTTCCAAGTGGACAACCCATACACGGACAGGAGACAAAGAATGTGAAGCACACACCCTCAGCGTGACTGTGACCGGCTGAGAGGGCTTTGGACATCCTCTGACTGAGCAGTTGATTCACTTTAAGTCAGCCAAAAGTGATTTGTAAAACATATGACTATCTACTACCCTGCTTTCTTCCAGATAATTGGCCTCTCTTTCTGGCCTCAAACATGTTAAGCTTTTATTTGGCCTCAGGACCTTTGCACTTTCCTCTCCCTCTCCTCAAATGCTCTGCCCGAGTCCTATGTGTGGCTGGTGCTTTCTCATCTTTTCAAAGCCCATCAATTCAAAGTCATCCTCTGATTGTGTCTGGACAAACAATTTTAAGCAATCCCACCCCCTGCCACTTTGATTTACTTTATAACATCTATCTCGACTTGTTTACTTCTTTGTTCATTTGTGTATCTCTCCATCAGATTAGAAACTCTTCTGAGGCAGGAATTTCCATCATTCCTGCGGTATGCTGAATGCCCATCACAGTTCTGGACACAGAGTTGGTGCTCAGTACATGTTCATTAAATGAAATGGAAAACGTGAATGTGTTGGAGAATATTAGATGTTTAAGGATACCTTTCAAATATTTTTGCTGACTTTCTCAACACACTGTCTTCCCATGCTGTGAGATGACTGGGGTAAGAGACCATGTATCCTTCTCCTCTGTCCTCTCTGCATTACAGTGTCTAACATAAAACGGATACTTAAGAACTATTTGTGGCATCAACAAGCGATTCAACATTAATCTGTATTTGGTATTTCAATATAGTCAGAAGTACATCTCATGTCCAGAAATAAGCATGTTCCCGTGCATACAGCTTAGAATGGAAGACAGAATAATGTCCTTTACCCCAAAGACGTCCATGTCCTAATCTCTGGAACTTGTGTATATTTACTTGCATAGCACAGGGAATTGTGCATATGTGATTAAGGGGTAAGGATCTCAAGAAAAGGAGATTCTCCTGGATGCACATTTAGAACCCGTGTAATCACAAGGGGAGTGAGGGAGGCAGGAAGGTCAGAGAGAGAAGAGAAGTGGTGGTAGAAGCAGAGGTCAGAAGCATGTATTTGCTGATTGGGAACCACAAGAGAAGTAATGTGGGAGCCAAAAACGTTGGAAAGGCAAATGCATTCTGTCTTAGAGCCTCTCTTGTCGACACTTGATTTTAGCACAGTGAAGCAGTCATCTATTTTGAACTTCTGACCTCCAGAGCCATAGAGAATATATTTGTGTTGTCACTAAATGTATGATCATTTCCATAGCAGCAATAGAAAACAAATATTCTTATTTTCACATCAAACCCACTCACTCTAGCTCACCTCATCTCTGTCCCCTACTAGGTAGATTCCATAACTGACACGTGGTGTCCCAAGAAAGGGGATTTTGGATTGTGGGATGGCTTTACCGACTTTCATGGATTATGAAGAGCTAGATCAGAGGTTTGTGGAAGACCGTTAGTGACTAGTGTTGGTAATAAGGGAGAACAGAGCCTAGAGGGTGAGAATTTATGTTTTTCCCAGTTTTACGAAGAACACACTTGTTTCTGGAGCATCACAGGTATTGTCATGGATTACCAAGGGAAAAAAAACAGAGGAAGGGAACAAGGAAAGCAAGAAGGAGGTTATGCTTATATTATGTCTTTCTCTGATATTATAACCCTGGCTTCTCCAAGTCTGTGCTTACTTTATATACCACACTCAAATGCCATAGGGTGATTTTCTCCACGGTCTCTTCTAATGCTAACCTTATTTTATTCTACCATCACCAGTTTTCTTTTTAGGCTAAACTTTGGTCCCAGTGATTTAGAATTATATGCAGTTAACCTTAGAAGTCATCTAATTAATATAGCAATTGACATTATGAAAGAGCTGCTATTGATGAACCACAGGATATTTCATGTGAGTGAGCTGGAAGGAAAAAGTGGACAGTGAAAGGAGAGGAGCATGTGTAGATGAATCCAAAGCTTTCACATGCATCACTAGAGGATATAGCATTGTTAAGAGGAGAAGCACAATCTCAGGGATGAAAGGAATCACCTAGAACACATGTCAACAAGCTATGGCCCAGTCATAAATAAAGCTTTATGAAAACACAGCCTTGCATATTTATTTACATAGTGTCTGTGACTGTCTTTCTGCTGCAAAGGCAGAGTTGAACAGCTATGACAGAGAGTAGTCCATAAAGCCTAAAGTGTTTTCTGTCTACCCCTTTACAGAAATAGCGCCAATACTTGACCTAGAGGAGCCTAGTAGACATTGGTCGGTATGGTACAGTGTGAAATGCATGAGAATAAATCATGAATCTGTCACTCACTAAGTCTGGGACCACTGGTTGCCCATCAGACCCTCTGAGTTTCAGTTCCTCACCAATAAAATAAGATTAATTCTATCAGAATTTAAGGTCCATGAGAGCAAGGCCTTAATCTTTTCATTGTGATGCTCCAGTACCTAGCAGGATCACTGGTGCTTTGTAGACATTCAATTGATTCTTCTCAAATAAACTGCTACCTACCTCAGAGGGCTGCTATGCTGTGAAGATTATAAATATTATATGTAAATAATTTAACATATATGTTAAATATACGTTTATTAACCTAGTAGGCTATATTTCCTGTGGTTGAAAATAATCAAACACGATTGAGTGACTTCACTTTCACTTAACGTATATAACATATATGTTATGTTATAAACATAAAAAAACATGAATATAACACATATGTTAATTTAATAAAAATTCCTGGTATATAGGAGCTCAAACACACAGGTATGAAATATTTAGACATGCATTTTGAGAATATTCAGGTAGCAATGTGTAGTAGCATTTGGATATATAGGAAGTTGAAAATACAGAAATAAACATAATATATTGAGAGGCAACCAACAAAATCACAAGGGGAGATGGGTTCCTGAGGCTAAGCAACTTGCCTGAGGCAGAATTAGAGTCAGAGCTCTTGCTCAGTTGTTAAGTTGTGTCCGTCTCCTTGTGAGAGCTGGACTCTAGCACATCTGGTTCCTCTGTCCATGGGATTTCCTAGGCAAGAATACTGGAGTGTGTTGTTATTTCCTTCTTCAGGGAATCTTCCTGACCCAGGAATTGAACCCATATCTCCTGTACTGGCAAGTGAATTCTTTACCCCTAAGTCACCTGGAAACCCCAGAATTAGGGTATGGTGCATGCTATTCAGGGTTCCCAGGATAGCACATGCTCAGGATCTCCATGACAGGACCTAGGATATCAGATCAATCAGAACTAAAGATTTGAGGGAAGGAGTAGATTTAGTATCAGGTAGGAAGACATTTGCTGGGAGAAAGATACTCCCTGTAGGACTTCCCTGGTGGTCCACTGGTTAAGATTTCACACTTTCAATGCAGGTGACATGGATTTGATCCCTGGTCAAAGAACTAAGATCCCACATGCCATATGACTAAAATAAAATAGATAAATAATAATTATATATATATATATAGTATAGCACAGAGAATATACAAATAAAAAGAAGGACACACCCTGTATCTATATAGGCTTACACTGTTCCAGGAGAAGAGAGTAGGGCCCAGTGGTGAGTCAGGGCAAGGACCCCACAGTGACGCTCACTTTCACACCCATGTGTTCTCTTTCCCTCTACCACTTCTCTCGAGCCAGTCCTCAGATCATGAAGCATGACTGATTGCATTATATTTTACTAGGTTACAGAAACAGGTAATTATAGAATGCAGTAATCCTCTAAGGCTTCTAGAAAGGGGAGAAATATATATGTGTATGTGTGTGTGTATATGTATATATTATTATATACATATATATGTGTGCATATATATACATGTACATGTGACCATATGTTAACACAGGCTCTCTGATACCTCCCATAAATGTGTTGAATGTGGGAAAACATCTCTTTGAATCATCCTATTTTGTGTTATCCTCACTGACTCTTTGGTGAGGAGCCTCTCACTTTAGGTAATGTTACCATTCATGAGCTGCCCTTCTCCGACACTCTTTTCTTTATGAATAATACCTGTGGTCACACAGCCTTGTATCCCCCTACCCTTCCCTTAATTAAAGGAGATCCTCAGCACCGTTTTTCTCCTGCCTTGGGGTTTCCCTCCTGCCTCAGTCAGCTCTGTTTAACTCTCCTGGTCTGGAATATTCTTCACCAGATACTTAGAATCTGCCTCACTGCTGCCACCTAAGACTCTGTCCCCAGTCACATTACTGACCTCTCTAAAGAGATGCCTGATTCCTGGGGCTGCAGGACATCTCTTGCCATCCATATGCCGTTGGAACAAGAGGAGGGGGGCATGTTTATTTCCTTTTTAAAGAAGAACACACACACACACACCTTTTTTTTTTTTTTGCTGTAGATATGCTATATTCCTTTAGCAACTCTTTCTCACACTTGAGACTAGGCCTCCCCTTCCGATTAGGGAGAAGAGTTTTCCAGTTTTCTTTTAAAGCANGATTTCACACTTTCAATGCAGGTGACATGGATTTGATCCCTGGTCAAAGAACTAAGATCCCACATGCCATATGACTAAAATAAAATAGATAAATAATAATTATATATATATATATAGTATAGCACAGAGAATATACAAATAAAAAGAAGGACACACCCTGTATCTATATAGGCTTACACTGTTCCAGGAGAAGAGAGTAGGGCCCAGTGGTGAGTCAGGGCAAGGACCCCACAGTGACGCTCACTTTCACACCCATGTGTTCTCCTTCCCTCTACCACTTCTCTCGAGCCAGTCCTCAGATCATGAAGCATGACTGATTGCATTATATTTTACTAGGTTACAGAAACAGGTAATTATAGAATGCAGTAATCCTCTAAGGCTTCTAGAAAGGGGAGAAATATATATGTGTATGTGTGTGTGTATATGTATATATTATTATATACATATATATGTGTGCATATATATACATGTACATGTGACCATATGTTAACACAGGCTCTCTGATACCTCCCATAAATGTGTTGAATGTGGGAAAACATCTCTTTGAATCATCCTATTTTGTGTTATCCTCACTGACTCTTTGGTGAGGAGCCTCTCACTTTAGGTAATGTTACCATTCATGAGCTGCCCTTCTCCGACACTCTTTTCTTTATGAATAATACCTGTGGTCACACAGCCTTGTATCCCCCTACCCTTCCCTTAATTAAAGGAGATCCTCAGCACCGTTTTTCTCCTGCCTTGGGGTTTCCCTCCTGCCTCAGTCAGCTCTGTTTAACTCTCCTGGTCTGGAATATTCTTCACCAGATACTTAGAATCTGCCTCACTGCTGCCACCTAAGACTCTGTCCCCAGTCACATTACTGACCTCTCTAAAGAGATGCCTGATTCCTGGGGCTGCAGGACATCTCTTGCCATCCATATGCCGTTGGAACAAGAGGAGGGGGGCATGTTTATTTCCTTTTTAAAGAAGAACACACACACACACACTTTTTTTTTTTTTTTGCTGTAGATATGCTATATTCCTTTAGCAACTCTTTCTCACACTTGAGACTAGGCCTCCCCTTCCGATTAGGGAGAAGAGTTTTCCAGTTTTCTTTTAAAGCAGAAATAAACATTCTTCTTTAGCGTCTATTCACCACTTGTGAGGCAACTTCTTTCTCTGATTAAAGGGAGGGAACTTCTAAGTCTATTTTAGAGAAGAAATAAATATTCTCCTCCCCAAAATGCATTTTTAGCCAAAATATGCCAGCTGGGGTAATTTAGAAATTGTATTAGGTTTATCTTTCTTAACTAGCTAAGCTGCACCTTTTACAAATGGCTTCTGACAGAAACTGTTCTAGAAATTTCTGAAACACTGAACTGAGACTTTTTGACTACAGACTTAAACTTATTTCATCATATTGTGAGTTATAGACAGAGCTAAAAAACTTTCTAATTAAGGGAGCAAAACTCATTTAACCTAGCAAGTGAATGACCTCAACTAGAAGAAGATAAAGTGTTAGCCTTGAAGAGAGCAATATACTCCACTGTTCGGTCCTTACTTTATTGGACTCTGAGGCTCGGCACTGGGTTGCCTTGGGAATTAAGTTATGAATGAATGTGACTAGAGTTATAGGTCCATTTTAAAAATTGAGTCAGCTGAATGATAGAGGACAGTCTGTTTGGGATTCAGAGAAAATAAACAAATTTCCTTACCTCCATGCTAAGGTGCTTTTCTATTTTGAAAGAAGAAGCCTCTAAATCTTTATACAAAGAACACTTACTGTCACTTGAATGTGTCCCTTCAATTCCAATCTAGCCTGAAAGCCTCTTCCTTCCACCAATCTGCTTTAGCAAATATTTATACCCCAGCTATCTCAAGTCCATTGGACTTCATCACATGTGTGTTTCAATTATTTAAAATCAGGATAGCATCTCCTGGGCAGCTAATGAAGTCTCAATAAGATATACATTATGGAAGCATATTGTTATTTACTCACCTAATAAATCAAGACTGTTGGGGAGAGTCGATGCAATTGAAGCACTAGGAATGAGAAATAATGATGGCATAGATCATTTTTGAATCACTCTAGCCCATTTTACAGCCTGCAAAATACACTGAATTCCATAAAAGTGACAAATGACATGACATTGTAATAAATAGCTATAGTGCATGCGTTGTGGATTGGAGCTTAGATGCATATTGAACCTCTCTGTCAAAATGGTGGTTGATGAATTAAGTATTGAAACCATACTCTGTAAAAAGGAATTATATATTTTCCATTTATCTTGATGTATTATATGACATCATATGGTTAACTATATATAACCTTTCCAAATCGAGCTGATTTAATATTAAGGAAAAATTGTTATGAAGGAGCATTTGGTATGTTTGGAATTCTTTATTTCCCTGCTATATTTTTATGTCTTTCAAATGCTCCATGGATGCTTAATCATATTAAATTTTGTTTTGAGTTGAATTCTCAGAAATATGCAGTAACATTTGCAGGGCTTCCTAAAAATGAATGCGTTATATCACAATCAATATTCTCTTTCAAATTAAAATGTTTGCATGTTAAGAATACAAAAAAGTTTCAATTAAATATTAAATATAAATTAACAGTCACTCAGCTCTGAAGGATGAATTTATACTTCTGAAAAAATGGACCAAGGCATGCATATGCATTGAATTTAACCACATTTCCAAAGATTTAAGTGAAATATCTTCCATTATATTTATTATTGGAAAATAATTGTTGGAGGAATAAGAAAATATAAACAGTATCACGTTAGTCTCTGCCATTTCTTCCCCACCTTAGTAATTTGGCCATTAAATGATTAAGAAGAACAACCCCAAGTCCTGCTTCATTACTTTCTGAGGAGACAATTTGGTTTTTCCTGGTTGTGGAGCCCTGACTTCATTCATTTATTCCTATTTTTAGTTTGCTTTGAAATGGCACACTTGAGAAGACTGGAAATGAAACAAGTTAATCTGGATATTAGCCAGCATGAAAATCAGAGGGACAGAGTGAAGAAATGCAGTGTGTCTTGAGAATTACTCACTTTTCTCTTTGCCCATTCCACACAATACTTTTCTTCTGCCCTCTCTTCTGTGTATAAATCTCTGTGTGTGTGTGCGTTTTTTTTTTTTAATGTATTTTTTTTATTTTGGAGTATAGGTACTTTACATTGTTGTGTTAGTTTCTGCTGTATGATGAAGTGAACCAGCTATTTGTATACATGCATCCCCTCCCTCTTCCAACTCCCTGCATCCCACCCGTTTTCATCATCACAAAGCTCCCCCTGTGTTATACAACAGGTTCCCACTAGCTATCTATTTTCCACATGGTAGTATATATCTGTCAATCTTGCTCTCTCGATTCGTTCCACCTTACCCTTCCCCCACTGTGTCCATATGTCCCTTCTCCACGTTTGTGTGTTTGCTGTGTTCTTGAAGCCTCTGTCAGTTTGCTGTTAGGATACAGCTCTCAGGAGATCCACTGCGGGATCAAAGGAGAAATGGTTTGAAATGCCAAGACCTGAGGTTTGCCATCAGGTTGCCGTATGACTTGAAGAGATTTACTGCTTTATGCTTCAATTTTTCCAAATGTATAAAACGGGTACAGTGCTGCCATGGGGACTGCATGAGGTATGGGTACATGCTCAACAGCTCAGTCATATCCAACTGTGACCCCATGGACTGTAGCCCATCAGGCTTCTCTGTCCATGGAGTTCTCCACACAAGAATCTGGAGTGGGTTGCCATTTCCTACCCCAGGAGATCTTCCCAGCCCTGGAGGAACCCAGGTCCCTTGCATCTCCTGCACTGACAGGTGGATTCTTTACCACTGCGCCATGTGGGAAGCCGGTAAGTGAGGTGACCACAGTTTTGACGTGATGCTCGGGTGTGAGGTGGGAGCGCTTTTTGAGTCTTATCTTCCCAGTTAAAAATGCAAATTCTCTGCTTAAATTCTATCAGCAGGCACCATACTCTGAGCTCCATCTCTAGATTATGCGAGGTCACCTTATATACCACATTAAATTGATTTCCATCATAGCAGAGAAATAAATGTTTTCTTTACTTAACCAATGAAGGAAGTTGCCCACAGAGGTCAAGGTGGGGTGGAGTTTTCATGGTCACTATGACCGTGGACTTGGGCAATAGAGAACTAACATACCCATGGAGGTTTCTAAATGTGTCCAGAATTGCATAGCTGGTAAGTGGCACAATTCAGATTTCAACCAAGGCTTGTATCCAGAGCCTGCATTTATAGTCTCTAGGTCAAAGGGCTTCATTGAGGTGAAAGAGCTGTCCCTGTAGGTTTCTTCTGAAGTCTTAGGAGCTGAGTGGAGAATACACTGTTCAGTACGTACAGAGATTGTCCGATATCGTTATTGCCTGAACACAACAATCTGCAGTGCCAATTCACTCGTTGTGTCTCCATCCTGCCACACTCCTCATCCATCCCTGACCACTTCAAACCTGAGTCCAGCACCTTCATGCTCAGAACTTACCTATATGACTCCTAAACAATCACAATAAGGATAAAATACTCTCATGCAATTGAATAGCAACTTAAACTGTTCAATATTGCTTAGGAGGACTTGCTTATGTTTAATTTTTTTAATTTATTTATTTTTAATGGAAGGATAACTGCTTTACAGAATTTTGTTGTTTTCTGTCAAACCTCAGCAAAAATCAGCCATAGGTGTACGTATATGTATATCCCGTCCCTCTTGAACCTCCCTCCCATTTTAAACCTAATCCCTTAAAAGTGAGGTAAAGAGGGCTGTGGGGTGTCTGTCCCTCTTTCTTCACCTGATCTCTCACCTGCCTTTGTATTCTGCTCATTCTTAAGTGCCCATCTCTGTATCACCAAGTCTAGGTCTCTCTCTCCATTCCATCTTTTTCTTGCTTTTGCAGAAGCCAGAGCAAAGCTGTGATGTTTATTGTCATTTGATGCATAAATAGAATTTATGTGTTTTTGCCGTAAGCATCAGAGCAGTAGAAGGTACTACATGTTTCTTAAAAGTCTGAACTAACAAGCACAACTAAGTTGCTTTTTAAAACGTGACATTCAACAGTTTTTTCTCATGTAATGCATTACTAATTCTGGCATAAAAAGTACCCCCAAGGAGAGAAGGATGAGTGAGATTAGAGTAATTTAGGGGCAGAAGCTTGGTTTAGAAGTGTGGCTTGTAACACTGACTGAGAAAGTCTCCTACAGTTACTGAAGATAAGTGTGCAGATCTTGGTTTCTAAATCATGTTCTTTTCTACTTGTTATCCATGTGAGGAGGTGGTACAAGACAAATCTTATGAGAGTGGGGAAAAAGCATGTACTTTTCTATTTGCTCTACATTTGAGCTTAAATTGCTGCAAAGTCATTCCCAGAGGGAATTCTTGAGTAACTGCAAGTTACAAATAAATACTTCCAACTTTGCTTTCCACGAGCTCAGCATTTTTGGCCTCATAAGAGATGCTCTGAACAAGCAAATGTGCTTTTAACTTAGCTCTAAACTATGTCCTGATATGTGGGAGCTATTTTTAAGACAATAGCAAGGACCTGACAGACTGATATTTGCTGGAATGCAAATTGCCTCATGTCTCTCCAGACCTCAGCCCACAATGAGGCCCGTCAAGTTATTATTGTACCCTGGGAAATATGCTTTGCATTGCACTGGGTATTACTGCTCCCCTTAAAGATGTGGCCATTTTAAAGCTGTGTAATGGAGACAAGAAAGTGGGTGGCCAAACAAAAGAATAGAAACATAGAATGAACTCTGAATAAAAATGAAAAAAAAAAGCTGCAAAATGAAACAAGAACAAGAGAATTAGAATAGGAGCGATCATCACACACATTCATATCTATCAAGCAATCATCTATTGATCTGTCAATTATCAATTATCCATCATTTATATGTTGATTATCTATCTATGCATCTCTTCATGGACCTATCCATGGAGGGGGCAGAAAAAAGAACGGCATATTTGAACTAAAGCAGATCAAGATAGGAAAACAAATTCTGTGTTTCTTTTGTCGAAGAAGGTGACTCTGAGAAGAAAGTCTAACTGGGATGCTCTGTGAGATGGATTACTCCCTAAAGAAAGCTAAAAGCCAGGATTCACACCTCAATTAGTAGGATGCTGAAAAATACATTCCCTTTGTTCTGTCCCCTTGGGGCACCTACCGCTCTTCACATTTTCACTGACCATAGTTTGTGGAACATTGTACTGTAATTTTATATTGTCATTGATATTTTAAAGTTTATTCTATTGAAATATAGTTGATTTATAATGTTGTGCTAATTTCTACTATTCAACAAAGGGACTCAGTTTTATATATATATGTATATGTATATATATATTCATATATATATATTCTTTTCCATGAATATATATTTCTTTTCTATTCTTTTCCATTATGGTGTATCACAGGATACTGAATATAGCTCCCTGTGCTGTACAGTAGGACCTGTTGCTTATCCGTCCTATATCTAATATAGTTTGCATCTACTTACCCCAAACTCCCAGTCCTTCCCTTCCTCATCCCCCTCTCTCTTGGTAACCACCAGTGTGTTCTGTATGTCCATGAGTTTCTTTCTGTTTTGTAGATATGTTCATTTGTGTTATATTTTAGATTTCATATATGTGATATCCTATGGCATTTGTCTTTCTCTGTCTGACTTCACTTAGTGTTATAACCTCCAGGTCCATCTATATTGTTGCAAATGGTATTATTCACTCTTGTTTATGCTTGAGTAGTATTCCTTTGCATATATGTACATCTTCTTTATCTGTTCATCTCTCAATGTAGCTTTAGATTGCTTCTATGTCTTGACTATTGTGAACAGTGCTGCAATGAGTACTGGGTTCATGTATCTTTTCAAATTATAGTTTTATCTGAATATGTGCCTAAAAGTGGGATTGCAGGATCATGTGGCAGCTGTATTTTAAGTTTTTTGAGGAACTTCCATTATTGTCATTGATTTCTTTACCCATCTGTTCCTCACTTGAGTACAAGCATTCTTAAATCACCAGTACCCCCAACTAGTTCCAGCGTACAGTTGGTGCTCCCTAAATCTTTTGGAAATAGAGAGGTAGATGCACTAGAACTAGATTTATAAGGCAGAAATGAAAGACATTTCTGGGAAACCAGAAAGATGATTTTAATGCCAATCACATTTGTATCATTAAATAATATAAAGATGGCTCTTAGTCTCACTGACTTGTCCAATAGATTGGCAACTAGCCACAAGTGGCTGTTCAAATTTACATTAATGCTAATTAAATAATACTGAACGTTTGTTTCCTTTCCTCACATTATTCACATTTCAAGTGATAAACAGCCACAGATGGCCATTGGCTATTTCATTGAATAGTACAAATACAGAACATTTTCATTAACATGGAAAGTTCTGTAGGATAATATTGAAAGAGAACAAAAAAGTAGTGAAATATTTAAGAAGAAATAAGGAGACATTTTAAAAGAAAAACAATTTTATTCTGTGTGTGCTAAAACGTGTGTGCATGCTCAGTCGCTTCAATCATGTCTGACTCTTTGCAACCCTATGGACTGTCGCCCACCAGGCTCCTGGGTCCATGGGATTCTCCAGGCCAGAATACTGCAGTGGGCTGCTAGACCCTCCTCCAGGGGATCTTCCTGACCCAGGGATCAAACCTGGGTCTCCTGCACTGCAGGCAGACTCTTTACCACTGAGCCATTGGGGAAGCCCATGTGCTAAAATACACCAGGAGAAAAAGAAGGATGGTGAGCAAGACATATGCAGGAAACAGTCCTCACAGAGAATAAAACAGGAGGAAACACAAGTCTATTACTTCAGAAAAACTAGGCTAGTCTGAGATGCCCTGATTCAAACAGTTTATTAAACCCTACTGATCCTATATTTCATGTTTGCTCCTGGCCCCCAGAGCCCTCTTATATAATCACTCCATTCCTGACACCTCAACTCCTGAGCCCTTTGTACATCATCATACTTCGTAGCTAAGACACCTCTGCGCAAACATCCAGCCCTTCACTTTATGCCTGAGGCTGTGCAGCCAAATGTGAGCAGAGAATAAAGCCCGTCATTACTGGTTGTACCTTAAATTCATGATGACTAAACTCCTGTCCTTAACTTGGCCTACAACACTAACAAGCAATCATACAACATTTCTGTTGGCCATTCATTCTCCCTCTCCCAGGTGACATTTTAAACCTACTCACTCTCCAACACCTCTTCCCTTACCATCTTACACAGCTTGTGGCCCAGCTTCCTGTTTTGCTGGGATACTGCAGACAATAGCAAGAGAACTCCTGCAGCCTTGAACCATTACACCCACATGCATCCATGTTCTCTTCATGTTCACCCTTACAGGGTGAGGGCGGAATGAGCTGCTTTCTGAGGCCAGCCTGCTACCTGAGCACTGAGGCTGTTCACTTTTTGCTGCCCAGATTGCTCACTCCAGCAATTGTCCTGTTTCTTCTCTGCACTATCAGTTTCTCCCTTCTCCTGCATTATTAGCATCACTATTCTATAGTTTTTTTCCACCTTAAAAAAAATCCAATCTTCATCCTTTATCAGCTTTCCGCATAGGACATCTATTTGAAGAAAATTTCTTCTATTTTCTCTCTTCCTTCCACCACACCTCTCACTATCTGGTAGTACCAAATTCATCAGGGCTTCCCTTCTGCTACTCTCTTCAAAAGCATCTCATCAAGGATACCAATAAACTCCACAGTGAACTTTGGTGACAATTCTTGACCCTTGCCACATTTAATTTGTCAGCAACATTTGGTTCAGTGGATCAATTACTTCCTTCTTAAAACACTTTATTTCCCCCATTTTACTTCCAAGACACCCCTTCCTTTTGGTCTTTTCCTTCATTGATTACTCAGTCTCAGTTTCAGTTGTTGGTTTCTCCTTTTCTCTCAAATCTCCTTATCATGGCTTTTATTACCATCTAGCAGCCAATGACTCCAGTACCAACCACCATCTTGTATCTTTCCCCAGTCTCTGACATTCTGCCACCTTCTCTCCTCCACTCAAACATCTAAGTCATGCGCCTCAAATGTATTCTTACATCTTCACTCAGTTTATGGCAACTCCTCAAACAGCTGGAGTTATCTGTCCCTTACCTCTCACAACCTGTCTGCAAATCCCATTGGCTCTGCCCTCAACATGGTCTTGTGGCCTGAATACTTTTCATCACTCCCACCCCTCCCACCTAGGTTGCAGCCAGCCTTATCTCTCACACACATCATTACAAGGTCTTTCTAACAATTCTCCCTGCTTCCACACTTTGTCTCTAAGAACATTTTACCCAGCAGCCATAATAGTACTGTTAAAACAAGGTCAGATCGTGGTTCATGAAATCTCTCTGCTCATTACGCCCCAGTGGCTTTCATCTCACACTGCATAAACCAAAATCTTTATAGTGACCTATAAGAACCTGCAGCATCTTCCTCCTTCTGTAAATCCCAATACCTCTGTAATAGTATTCTCATCTCATACTTCTCTCCTTTGTACTTTGTACACTTCAGAAAAACTGACACTCTGGTTGTTTCTTTAACTCACTGGGCCTACTCTCCACTTAGGGCACTTGTACTTTTTCTTGCCTCTACCTAGAATATTTATGCCCTAGATACTCACATGCCTCAGTCTTTCATCTCAGACATTTATTAAAATGTTGCTTTAGTATAAGGTTCTGAGAGAGAAGAGATCAAGTGTAATTTTTTTTGCAGGTAACTATTGTGAGTACATTAGGGACATGGATAACTGCCAAAGAGCTGGGTCTATAGAAAAAGAAAACCATCCAGAAATGGAATTTCCATTTAACACTCATCCTGTAGATTTTAAAAATAAAGGACATCTTAATTGGATGGTGAATAGTAATAAGCCTTAGATTATTTACATTATATTATAGCATTATATATATGATCTATATAATATAAATACTATATATATATATCATATCATGACATTTAAATGGATGACCATTACCACTCAGCTGTCTCCTGTGCATAGCACACACAGACATACACACATGCACATGTGTGTGAGGAAGGTGATCCACTCTATTAAAGAGCAGGGAACCTCTCATATCACAAAGAAGCACTATGCTTTGTAAATAATTTTATTAAACTAATGGAATGGGAAATAACCAAATTGTTACTCTTTGGATAAACACCCTGAATTCATCAGCTCATATAGAATTTAAGAAGCTTATTTAGATAAATATGATAACAGTCTGGAACAAATTTGACAAAAAATGATGTGGACCAGTAGACATTAGGTACTTTGTCTTTTGGAATGAAAATAGATAGTGATATGAGTCAAAATAATGTCTATTATTCTGTCATAGTGTGTGTTAGTTGCTCAGTCATGTCTGACTTTTTACAACCCTGTGAACCCCACTAGGCTCTTCTGTCCATGGAATTCTCCAGGGAAGAATACTGAAATGGGTTGTCATTCCCTTCTCCAGGGGATCTTCCTGACCCAGAGATCTATAATAATAACCAAAATTAAGTCTTCAAAATCTCAAAGAGTTTTTCATGGCCTGAAGAAGATAAATAAATTCCTACTAGAACATGAAAGGTTTAGAAATATAAGAAAAATCATCAGAAGGGCAAGATATCTCCACTGCATTCAATCTTTCCAACTGGTGACATGTGCTAAATTAGATCTAAGCATGAGTTCTCAGGGAAAAGAGTAAAACCACAGTGAAAGATAAATATCTCCTGATATTTGAGTTTAATGAAGAAGAAGAAGTATGAAAGCAAACATTTGTTGACAGGACACAATGTGCCAGGTATTGTGACAGGCTTTTATTTTTTTTTTTAATTTAAATTTATTTATTTTAATTGGAGGCTAATTACTTTACAATATTGTATTGGTTTTGCCATACAGCAACACGAATCCACCACGGGTGATCATCCTAAAAACTGTAATGGATAATGTTCTCTCCTCTTACTGATGAAGAAACTGAATTTCTGTGGTCAAGCTGAGATTAATATCATGTTCTGCTAGATACAAAGCCTGTGCTGCTTCTTTCTGCTTTCCTGGAGACTATAAAAAGGAGCTGAAAAGAGAAAAGTGAACATGATGAAAATTCAAGAAGCAGATAAGTGGATTTATACGTTAAGAATTAAGGAAATCTGAGAAAAAATTAATCAATGAACAATGATGCTAACCTCATATACAATCATGACTTGTAAGCATTTTAGAGTGTGGAGGAAGAAAATAAAAGAATGCATTAACAAGCTTATATAATAGAAAGATGATCTAGAAAGATGATCCCAAAAGAAAAATTGTGGCTAATGGAAGAGTTCTTTATAGGTCAGTTTGGGGAACAGGAAAAGTTCAGGACAAAAGAACAAGGGCAAGGTCAAAAGCTATCAAAGAGAGAAGGAGAAAATAACCCCAAAGCAGGCTTCTCAGCAAGGAAACCAGGAGCATGACCAATACCTTGAAATGGGAAGCGGTATTGGGGTTTGCTGACCTAGTTCCTAAATTCTAAGAAAGTTTTGAGAACTTGTGGAAAACTTATTTTCCTCCTAGACCACTATCCGGGGGACAAAACCAACTCACATATGGAGGGAATGCAAAGAATAATTTTTTTCCAAATAATCGTTCTTGCTGACTGGGTGATTGGGCCAACAGTGATGAGAAAGAGGGTGAAGAGTCACTGAGAGTAACTAGAGAAGGAATTTCAGGGGCTTCCCTGTGGTCCAGTGGTTAAGAATCTGCTTTCCAATGCAGGGGTTACAGGTTTGACCCTTGCTTGCGGAAACTATGATCCCACATGTTGTGCCATAACTACTGAGCCTGTGTGCCACATCTAGGATCTGATGCAGCCCAGTAAACATTTTTTTTTTTAAGTAGGTAATTTCAGTGTTTGTTCCAGGAGTTGCCTGCAAGACCAGCGCTGTTCAAACAAAGTGGCTGGAAAGAGATGATCTTTTGCTGGGAAATCTCCACTTCTCCAAGGGAAGGAGACATCAAATTGTGATGATTACTTTTGATTATGTAGTAGTGAAAAGGAAATCATGACTAATGCCATGAGATGGTGGAGCAGAAAATCTGACTGTAGAAGTGTGGCATTTTATCCCAAGTAGACGCTGAACTGAATGCTGAATACCTAAATGGGGAAGGAAATGAAAATCTCAGTGTGTTTTTGGACTGAGGATAGCAGTATCTAACAAACATCAGACAAAATGGATCTGTTTATCTATCCATATGGAAGGTGATGATAACTGTTAACTCACTAGTATGTGCTATTTCCTTCACTTTCACTATTTCTTCTTTACTGTTAACTTGGGGTGTTACACTCATTAAGACTGATGGAAGATTCACGTTTTATTCAAAAGTACGGTACTCACAGAGTCCTAATATCGTAATAGCTAAATGTTGAATTCCAAGCCTGACCAGTTGGTGCACAATGGTCCCTACTCTTTCCACTGCCTTTACAGCTGAAGATGTTTAAAGATGAAGACAGTAAAAAGGAAAAGTCCAAGAATATAAAGAATACACGATAACCTAGTAACATATACCTGATGGTTGTGATTAGAAGCATCACTAAACTTCTTCAGGCTATAGATGAACTGGAATAAAGTAGAAGTTCCTTATGAATGGTATGCTGGTCACACTTGTATGGTGTTTTTAGGGAGATGAAAGTGCTAGGGAGATGGCAATGCCAGAGTGACCAAAATCCTGACAGTAAAGAAATGGCACCTCAAAGGGTGTAAGTGAAGAGAATTTTAGTGAATGGATTATTTACAAAGTGTGGGAAGTGTTAAAGAATAATAAAACTCCCAGCGGGCAATAGTGCAAGTACTCCAATTTTTTAAGGGATAAATGTATTGAAGAGGGGCTGTTATAGTTGTTTATGTTACTATCCCTGTTCTTAAAGAGGGAGGGGAGAGAATGGTATTACTGAGATATAGCATTAGGAGAAGAGCTTCTGGAAAGGAGCTACAGTCTTAGTAGGAATGCAGCTGCTGTTACAATCATAGCCTTGCATGGAGGGACCTGGAGATGGCATGCCTCAGTACCCCCATTTCTCTCTGGCCCAACACTAGGATATCCTGGCAGGAGGACAAGAGAGCTTGGGTAAACACGCCATAGAGCTTTCCCTCTCAGGGCACAGAGCAGGGTGGAGAGAGTGGAGAAGAAATGTGGGGTGGAAAGCCAGAATATTGGATCACACATAAGTCAGTCAGCATATCTACTCTTCTCAAACCACCCCAAGTAAAACAGCACGAGACAAAAACACAGCACTTGCTCTGCAAATGTGGACTCGAGATCTGTCCTTGGACACCGCTTTCCAACTAAATTACTGCCTCTAAGCCATCCTAGTAGAAATTTTTCAGCTACCAGCAGAGAGGGGAAAAGTGCTTTTCCTAGAGAAGAATGAGTAAAGGGAAAACAATGTAAATAGTTGCTTGCCTCAGATAAGAGAAAGTCAGGGACACAAAGTTGATGGGGATGTCATGGTAAGAGATATAAAAATTAAGAGAAATAGTAAGCAAATGGATATTACAGAAGCAAATTTATGGTGTTTTACTAAGAAGAAAAAGACAAAGAAAGAGCTAAGTATTTTTAGTTTCTGGGGCTAGAAAAAGTGGTGTTTATATTTTTTCCCTGGTTTCTTTGATAGCTTTCAACACTGAGGCAGGAGAAAATGTCTTGGAAAAAGTGATGGGCATTAACTCATTTACAGTCGCAATAACCTAGTAAGATAAGTTTCCTCATCCTCACTTTATAAATGGAGAACTTAAATAGCTTGTACAAGAACATATACCTGGTAGTAGGTAAAGTTAGAAACCGTCCTCCTTTCTACCAACTTTCTTGGCCAACAAGCTTTCCTGCAGATAATACTAGGAGGAAATCTCAGCCCAGAATATGGATTGAAAGAGTGAGTGGATGTCATCTATATCACACACCCAAGGAATTAACTGGACACCTCTGCTTTCCCCAGGTTACTCTTGCTTNCCAACTTTCTTGGCCAACAAGCTTTCCTGCAGATAATACTAGGAGGAAATCTCAGCCCAGAATATGAATTGAAAACACAGTGAGTGGATGTCATCTATATCACACACCCAAGGAACTAACTGGACACCTCTGTTTTCCCCAGGTTACTCTTGCTTACTGCTGGTTAAAAGGGTTTAGAACATCTGAGCTATTGCTATTGGATGATGAAGGATTTTCTTTGGTATGTTGTCCTAAAGACACATAACCCTACACTCTTAGACATGTCTCCATTCTTAGAGTAATACACGTGATGGTATTATATTAATTTGCTGGGGCTGCTGTAAAAACATACCGTGAATAGGGTGGCTTAAACAACAAAGATGCATTATTCTCAGTTCTGTAGGCTAGAAAAGCTAGATAGAGGTATCAGCAGTGCTGATTCTTTCTAAGGGCTGAGAGGGAGAACCTATTTCATGGCTTTCCCCAGTTTCTAGTGATTTGCTTACAATCTTTGGCATTCCTTGACTTTCAGAAGCATGGCCCTGATCGCTGTCTTTGTCTTCATGTGGTGTTCTCTCTGTGTGCCTATCTCTGCGACCACATTTCTCCTTTCTATAAGGATGGGGATCACGTGGGGTTAAGGTCCACTTAATCATGTCACCTTAACTACTTACATAGGCAATGACCATAATTTCAAATAAGGTGACATTCTGAAGTTCTGGGGCTTAGGATTTCAACATATGCATTTATGCATATATACAGTGCAACTCATAACAGCAACTTATAAATTTGTCAGTGGGTTATAAGAATAATTGGTTCATAGGGCTTCATAAGATGAAATATCTAGGAAAGAAGATATATGTAAAAGGAAAACAATGGGCGTTTAGAGGATTGCTCATAAGAACTATGAGCGTCTGATTCTTTCCAAATGTCCAATAGTTGGCTTTGGTGCCTAAAAGTCAATATATGTATAATGTGCAAATACATTTTAAAATAACCTCTGAGGATCTAGGGCCTCCCTGGTGGCTCAGCTGGTAAAGAATCCTTCCACAATNACAGCAACTTATAAATTTGTCAGTGGGTTATAAGAATAATTGGTTCATAGGGCTTCATAAGGTGAAATATCTAGGAAAGAAGATATATGTAAAAGGAAAACAATGGGCATTTAGAGGATTGCTCATAAGAACTATAAGCGTCTGATTCTTTCCAAATGTCCAATAGTTGGCTTTGGTACCTAAAAGTCAATATATGTATAATGTGCAAATACATTTTAAAATAACCTCTGAGGATCTAGGGCCTCCCTGGTGGCTCAGCTGGTAAAGAATCCTTCCACAATGAGGGAGACCTGGATTCAGTCCCTGGGTTGGGAAGATCCCCTGAAGAAGGGAACAGCTACCCACTCCAGTATTCTGACCAGGAGAATTCCATAGACTGTATAATCCATGGGATTGCAAAGAGTCGGACACAACTAAGCAACTTTCACTTTCACTGAGGATCTAATGAGATACCATATGTGCTGGCATTTTGCAAGCTGTGTGCTATTCAAATTAAAGCATGAATTTTATTGTCATCACAAGTCTTTATTTGTATAGGTAGCTTCTTTTTATTGTTATATTGAACATTTCTCATTTATATGGTCCATTTCCTTTTTCATTAAATCCTGGGTTAGTACCATATATGTCTGATTCCTCTCAGGAAACTGAGCCCTCCCACATTTTTTTTTTCTGAAATATATTTCCCAACTCTCATTTAAAGGCAAAATCATCTTAATACTGGGTTTGTCAGGTCGACAACTCCAGCTGAAGAGCTCACTAACAAAAGGAACTTAAATTGCCAGCACGGTCAGCACACTGCCTGCAAACCAGTTTGTATAGTCATTAATTAGAAACAGACAGTGTTATGGACACTCCAGTAAGATTTGGCTGCTATCCCCGGTGACCACTGGCTCCTTCTTTCTCTGACTGCTAGCATGAAAGTATGAATTGTCCTCTCCAATTGTAACTGGCACCCAGGCTGAGATATATACGATGTCCTTCTATTTCATTATCTCTCTTTTCTTTTGCATAAAATAAAATTATATGTGTTTTCAGTCTGTGTCTAACTCAGAACTCAAATATTAAAACATTCCTTTGATTTATGTGAAAATGAAAACTGTTTCTGGCATAGGCATCATTGTTTCTGCTTTCCTTGACCACTAATTCCCCATCTTTGTTATTCTCAGATGGAGACACTCTGCCCTGAAAACTAATGATCTACAAGTTAACTCATCCAAACAAACTGTATTGAGCTTCCATCATTTTTTCTTTTTCTTACATTTATTAATAAATGTTAATGTCTTTAAAATTTTGTTTTCTAAAATTTTTTGCTGAAATACAGTTGATTTACAATGTTGTAGTAGTTGCAGGTGTACAGCAAAGTTATTTTTCCATATAGGCCATCACAGAGTCCTGAGTAGAGTTGCCTGTGCTATACAGGAGGTTNTTCTTACATTTATTAATAAATGTTAATGTCTTTAAAATTTTGTTTTCTAAAATTTTTTGCTGAAATACAGTTGATTTACAATGTTGTAGTAGTTGCAGGTGTACAGCAAAGTTATTTTTCCATATAGGCCATCACAGAGTCCTGAGTAGAGTTGCCTGTGCTATACAGGAGGTTCTTATTAGCTGTCTATTTTGTATATAGTAATGCATCTATGTCAATTTCAATCTCCCAAATTATCCCTCCCCCCTTATCCCCTGGTAACCATAAGTTTCTCTTGTATGACTACATCTGGGACTACATCTATAACTATTTCTGTTTTGTAAATAAGTTCTTCTGTACCCCACTTTTTAGATTCCACGTGTAAACAGTATATGATATTTGTCTTTCTGTATCTGACAACTTCACTTAATATGACAATCTCTAGGTCTATCCTTGTTGCTGCAAATAGCATTAATTTGTTTTTTTCCTATGAGTGAGTAATATTCCATTGTATATATGTATCCCATTTTCTTTATCCATTTCTCTGTTTATGGATATTTAGGTTGTTTCCATGTCCTGGCTTTTATAAATATGCTTCAGTGAACATAGGGGTGCATGTATCTCTTTAAATTATGGTTTTCTCTGGATATAGGCACAGGAGTGGGATTGCTGAGTCATATGGTAGTTCTCTTCTCAGTTTTCTTTGTTTTTTTATATATTCATTTATTTTATTCTTTATTTTTATTTTTGATTATGCTAGATCTTCACTGCTGTATGTGTATGTGTTTTCTCTAATTGTAGCAAGTGGGGGCTACACTCTAGTTGCAGTGCAAAGGCTCCTCATTGGGGTGGTTTCTCTTGTTTTGGAGAATAGGCTCTAGGGAAAGCAGGCTTCAGTAGTTGCGTCTTGTGGGCTCTGGAGCACTAGCTCAGTAGTTGTGGCACACGGGCTTAGTTGTCTCTCGGCATGTGGAATCTTCCTGGAGCAGGGATGGAACCTGTTAAGATCAGGTCAGTTGCTCAGTTGTGTCTGACTCCTTGTGACCACAAGGACTACGACACCCAGGCCTCCCTGTCCATTACCAACTCCCAGAGCTTACCCAAACTCATGTCCATTGAGTCGGTGAAACCATCCAACCATCTCATCCTGTTGTCCCCTTCTCCTCCTGCCTTCAATCTCTGCCAGCATCAGAGTCTTTTCAAATGAATCGACTCTTCGCATGAGGTGGCCAACGTACTGGAGTTTCAGCTTTAGCATCAGTCCTTTCAGCAAACACTCAGGACTGATCTCCTTTAGGATGGACTGGTTTGATCTCCTTGCAGTCCAAGGGACTCTCAAGAGTCTTCTCCAACACCATTGCTGAAAAGCATCAATTCTTTGGTGCTCATCTTTCTTTACAGTCCAACTACACATCCATACATGACTACTGGGAAACCATAGCCTTGACTAGATGACTTTGTTGGCAAAGTAATGTCTCTGGTTTTTAAGCTGTCCAGGTTTGTCATAACTTTCCTTCCAAGGAGTAAANCCAACACCATTGCTGAAAAGCATCAATTCTTTGGTGCTCATCTTTCTTTACAGTCCAACTACACATCCATACATGACTACTGGGAAACCATAGCCTTGACTAGATGACTTTGTTGGCAAAGTAATGTCTCTGGTTTTTAAGCTGTCCAGGTTTGTCATAACTTTCCTTCCAAGGAGTAAACATCTTTTAATTTCATGGCTGCATTCACCATCTGCACTGATTTTCTGTTCAGTTCAGTTCAGTCGCTCAATTATGTCTGACTCTTGGTGACCCCATGAATCGCAGCACGCCAGGCCTCCCCATCCATCACCAACTCCCGGAGTTCACTCAGACTC
>SJYA01000294.1:351799-386846 GCA_006410615.1 Neotragus moschatus | reverse complement strand
TCTAGTTGTCATTTTGATAGACATAACCTTCCATTTTCATTTGTTTGTTTATAGCGAGTGTGTTCATCTTCCTTGTTTTCTTTTAGATTCCACTCCTTTTCTCTCTTCTTAGGCACTTAAATTCAGTATGACGTGAAGTTGCTTAGTCATGTCTGACTCTTTGCAACGCCATGGACTGTAGTCCACTAGGCTCCTTGGCCCATGGGATTTTCCAGGCATGAATACTGGAGTGGTTTGCCATTTCCTTCTCCTGGTTTTGGAAATTTTTGCATCCAGAAATATCTGGTTAAAAATTCCAGTTAAAGTAAATGCATCTTTGTTTCTGGGGAATAGAGAGGGCTCTATGGGGAGAGGTGTGTGTGTCTATCACCACCAATTAATTTTTACTCAGGTACTCTGAGTACTGGGCTTTATAAATTCTTACTTATTGTATACTCTTTTATTGTCAGGGAGTTTTTAGCTTAACCCCAAATGAAATCTTTTCAAAACAGAGAATCTACTTCATAATACATCTCAGGACTTCTGATTCCAGATGTTTTTATGAACTGGCATACTCTTGGGAAATTAAATGTAATATGTAGGCAATAGCCTGATTAATTAAACGTAGAAAAAAATAGTTTCTTTCTCTTCTTCTCTTTACTTCTGGTGAAAATAACTCAGCTGCTTTTAGCTGGAATTTCACACACAATTATTTTACCTCCATTTTGTTTGATTGAGGAAGCCTCTGACCCCTGGCACTTATGGTCCTGTTTCCTTCATGGTCCATGATCTGTTGGTTGAGAATAAGAAGCCACTCAAATTAACCCTAGCCAAAAAGGAGACATTGTTTATAAGAAACAGAGTAAGGGCAATAAATGTAGTCAGACTCTCAAAAGATTTGACTTGATACCTGGAAAACAGGAAACAAAGCTATTTCTCTTCATCTTTTAAGACTGTACCGTCATGCCTTTCTGCCTCTAATGAGCATCTCATTAATTTTTTTTCTCAGTCAAATGCTTTCTTCCTGCTTTTCCATATAAGTAGTAAAATGTTGTTGCATCACAACTTGCCAGTTTATGTATCTTGTCAGTTTGACTAACAAAAGAAACTACATATCATCTTTCAATCCTTGTTTCAAATGCTTGGGAGAAATAAACCAATTAGCCCAAATGAGTCAGTTGTCTACCTCAGTCTGTGTAATGATAGGATGGCCTTGGTCATGAAAGATTCTACGTTTGGCAGGGTTTATCCTCGTCAAGTTTGGAAACATATTTTGAATATTTCTTTGGGTAGATTCAAGTGGAGCAGCTGCTTACCACCAAGAACAGTATTTCCAACAAAAACAAATTGGCAGTTGTCCTCTGTAATTACCCTGTACCAATATATATTCACCACAGTGAATCAAGTGCAGGGAATGAAAATCACAGGCTATGTCTATATTAGCACTGAAATTAGAGACAAGACAAGACAAAACAGATGTTATTTCTTCTCCAAATATCTGATAGAATTTGCATGTGAAGGCATAGAATCCTGGACTTTTGNAGACAAGACAAGACAAAACAGATGTTATTTCTTCTCCAAATATCTGATAGAATTTGCATGTGAAGGCATAGAATCCTGGACTTTTGTTTGTTGGAAGTTTTTAAATCACAGTTTCAGTTTCAGTGCTTGCAATTTGTCTGTTCATATTTTTTATTTCTTCCTGGTTCAATCTTGGAAGATAGTACCTAAGACTTTTTTCATTTCTTCTAGGTTGTCGTTTTATTGTCATAGAGTTGCTAGTAGTAGTCTCTTATGATTCTTTGTGTTTCTGTGGTGTTAGTTGTAACTTTTCCTTTTTCATTTTTAATTTTATTGACTTGAGTCCTCCCCCCCTGCTTTTTTTTGTTGCATCTGGCTAAAGGTTTATCAATTTTGTTAATTTTTTTAAATAACCAGTTTTTCATTTCACTGATCTTTGTTATTGTTTTCTTTGTCTTTACTTCATTTATTTCTGCTCTGATCTTTTTCATTTCTTTCCTTCTGATAACTTTAAGTTTTGTTTGTTCTTGTTTCTCTAGTTATTTCAGGTGTAAGGATAGGTTGTTTGAGATTTTTCCTGTTTTCTGAGGTAAGACTAAACTGCTATAAACTTCCCTCTTAAAACTTATTTTGCTGCATCCTAAAAGTTTTGGATATGGTTAGATGACATCATGGACTCAATGTACATTATTGTTCAGTCACTAAGTCATGTCCAGCTCTTTGGGACCCCATGAACTACAGCATGCCAAGCTTCTCTGTCCTTCACTGTCTCCTAGAGTTCACTCAAACAGTCTGTGATGCCATCATATTTTCAGGGTTCATNCTCTTAAAACTTATTTTGCTGCATCCTAAAAGTTTTGGATATGGTTAGATGACATCATGGACTCAATGTACATTATCGTTCAGTCACTAAGTCATGTCCAGCTCTTTGGGACCCCATGAACTACAGCATGCCAAGCTTCTCTGTCCTTCACTGTCTCCTAGAGTTCACTCAAACAGTCTGTGATGCCATCAAATTTTTAGGGTTCATCCATGTTTCCATATGTGTCAGTGCTTTATTGGTTTATATGGTCATTATACTTATACCACATTTATTTATCCATTCACTAGTTGCTGTATATTGAAAATGCCTCTACCTTTTTTTTTGTTGCTGTTATGAATGAGGCTGCTATGAACATTTATGTACAAGTTTGTATGAATACACATTCCACTTATTTTGAGTGTGTACATGGGAGAGAAATTGCTGGGTCAATTGTTATGATAGTTAATTTTATGTGTCTACTTGACTAGACTATGATATCCAGTTATTGAACCAAATATTAATGCAAGTATGACTGTGGAGGTATTTGGTAGATCTCATTAGTACCTATAAACAAATGACTTAAGGTAAAGGAGCTTATCCATCATAACATGTGCAGGTCTCATTCAGTCAAGCCCTGGAAGAAAAACTGAGGTTTCTATAAGAAGAAGAAATTCTGCTTCAAGACAGAAATATCAGCCTCTTGATGAGAGTTTACAACCTGCCAGATTGGACTATTAATTTTGGATTTGGCCACCCCCACAATCACAAAACTAACTTCTTAAAGTAAATAAACCCATATATACAAATGGTTGTGTTTTTCTGGAGTTATTCAGTCTGACTTATTCAGACTTTGGTACTGAGAGTTTTTTGAAGAAAGAGAATCTTTTATTTTAATTGAAGTATAGTGGATTTATTATGTTGTGCTAATTTCTGCTACACCAAAAATTGACTAGCAAAAAGTGACTTACATATATACATATGTGTATATCTTTTTAAATATTCTTTTCCATTACAGTTTATCAGAGTTTATTGANTTTTATTTTAATTGAAGTATAGTGGATTTATTATGTTGTGCTAATTTCTGCTACACCAAAAATTGACTAGCAAAAAGTGACTTACATATATACATATGTGTATATCTTTTTAAATATTCTTTTCCATTACAGTTTATCAGAGTTTATTGAACATAATTCCCTGTGCTATATGATAGAATCTTGTTATTTATCCAGCCTACATATAATAGCTTACACCTACTAATCCCAAACCCCTTTGGTAACCACAAGTTTATTTTCTATCTGAGTCTGTTTTGAGGAATGGAATGTTTAAGAACAGTTTTCTGCTTTGGTTCTGGGATTGTTTTGGGGTTTTTTAAGGGGGAGGGTATTGATTCTCTAATCCAATTATGTTTTTAGGTTCTGATGACTATTTACACTGGAAGAGAGAGCACTAAGTCCACATGGCAGTAGAGATGTACAAAATAACATCATTTCCTACTTGTAATCAAATGTTTATAAAAGATAAGTTTCTGGGTGACCATGTATTTTATATCTTAGAGCAGTTCTGTAAAAATTAATGAATATAATAAGATTGGCTTTTTGCTCATAACTTCTGGAGAAAGTAGGAGATCTAAAGGTGCTCAAGACTTCACACTTATAGTTTAAGCTTTGCATAAATGACCTGAAAATTTTCTGAAATTTACCCTGAAAGAAATCATCATCTTCTTCAGTCATAGGGATGATGTTTCTGAAAATTAAAGTCAAACTCTCATTGTATTATTGGCTGAATCACAACACAAATTGAACTCTTAATGCCTCAAGGAGATTTCAGTTCAAGTGAACTCATTGGTTGAGGAAAAAAATGGATCTTGAAAATTAGAATAGAAACATGTTGTAAGATCCCATTGAAGCTGAAGTCATCAAAACCTGAATTCTTCCTTTTTATCTGTGGCCTGGCACATCTTTCTAAGGAGTTCAGTCCTAGTCTGAAGAGTTTAAACCAGCTTTGCCTGAAGAAACCATAATAACATCCTCTGAAGTAATTGCCTTGCAAGATACTACCCCTTTACCCATATTTTCTTCAAGACTTATGACTGAACTCAAGTCCCAGCAAGCCCAGAAGGGTAAGGACAATGTGTGAACTACACAGAGATGAGCTGTCTATCAAAAAAACCATATGATTTTTCCAGTTTATATAACTAGAAATCAGAGAAGTATGTATAGTAATTAATTTTAAGGGTGACAAATAATAATAGTGGAGGAAGAAAAAGTTGGATGAGGCTAAATTATTCATATTGGACCACTGAGCAGGGAATCTGGATCCAGCATTGAACTCAAAGGAATAGAAATAGCTCTAACAATTTGATTGCCTAGTTGGGTGAAACTTGCACCAATAAGTGGCCTACATCAAAAGAAGTCGAAATGCCATAACAGTCTTGGTATACCATGGAAGAAGGCATCCAAAGGTTCAGGGAAATTAAAATGGTAGATTGGATTTATTATGCAAGACCTGGTCACTAACCTTAGTAGGGTCCAAAAGATACATCTTTCACTAGCACGCTGAAAAAAAAAACTGCAAAGGATGTCCCAGCTTTCTTCACCATCTTTGTGATTGTTCTTTTCTGCAGGTCAGAAATTAAAGTTAAAACTGCTACCACTGAACTCTGGTTGTTAAATGCAGTGGGGAATAGATGGATGCCAGGATGGCAGGAGCCAATGGCAACACTTAATTGCCAAAGACAGGCAGACATCATTGTCTTAATAGACAGAAGGTCAAAACAGTAATTAAAACCATCAGACTCAGAGACCTAAGACACTGGCCAGTTGATCATGCTGTTTCTAGAAGAGAATTAAATGTGTAGTCTACTAAATTCTTACTTGATCTGTATAAGCAGAAGACTTCTAGGTCAAGTGAATAGAAGTTTAACTTGAATCAACAAAACAGAGTCATAAACTCTCAATAAATTCCTGGATTGTATCCAGTTTACAAACTTAGACCCCTTGAGTAAAGGAAAGTCTAGACCTGTTTACAGAGGATCTTATTTCATTAAAATTGATATTGATAATTGATTATAGTGATTGTACTAATAATCTTCCTTGACATTTTTCAAAGGGACCTACAGCCTTTTAATAGGTTACTATTCATGGGAAAAATAAATGATCAGACTTGGGATTTCTAGACTCTAGCTTTGAACTATTGCTTATTCCAGGAGACCCAAAACATACATAAGTCTGATCTACCAGTCAGGTCAAAACTATGATTTTTCCAGTAGTCATATACAAACATGAGAGTTGGATCATAAGGAATGCTGAGGACCAAAGAATTGGTGCTTTCAAATTGTGGTGCTGGAGAAGACTCTTGAGAATCCTCTGGACAACAAGTAGATCAAATAGTCAACCCTAAAGGAAATCAACCCTGAATATTCATTAGAATAACTGATGCTGAAGTTCTAATACTTTGGCCATCTGATCTGAAGAGTAGACTCATTGAAAAGACCCTGGTGCTGGGGAAGGTGAAAAACAAAAGGAGAAAAGAGTGGCAGAGGATGAGATGGTTAAATAGCATCATTGACAATGGACATAAATTTGAGGAAACTTTGGGATAGTGGAAGACAGAGGAGCCTGGAGTGCTGCAGTCCATGTGGTTGCAGAGTCAGACATGACTTAATGACTGAACAACAGCAAAATCAGTCTCATGGCTTTCTTATGATGGGTCCACTGGGTCCCTGAACTCATTCTCTATTTTCAAAGTCACAGTATTTATACTTGACATAGATGTACTTAGCAACTGGCAGAATTCATTTCCATTTGAAGTAATTATTGATAAGTATGAACTTACTATTGTCTTTCATTAATTGTTTTTTGACTGTTTTGTAACTTCTTTGCTCCCTTCTTCCTCTCTTACTGCTTTCTTTGTGGATTTATGACTTTTGGAGTGTTGTGCTTAATTCCTTTGTGTACCTACTATAGATTTTTGCTTTGTGGTTATGAGGCTTTCAGTCATAACAGTATATTTTAAACTGATAACAGCTTAGCTTCAAATCCATTACCAAATTACAAAAACTTTATTTTTCCTCACCCGACATTTTTATATTTTTGATATCGCAACTAGCATTTTTATATTGTGCAACCATTAATAAAATATTATAGTTATTTTTAATCTTTTTGTCTTTCAGTTTTTATACTAGAGTTAAAAGTGATTAACACAGCACCATTACATACATTAGGTAGCTGTGAATTTTACTGTGTATGTACCTTTACCAGTGAACATTATGCTTTCATATATTAATATATGTTACTGATTAGCATGTACTTGTAAGCTTTTTTTGGGTGCTTATTTTCATTTTTAGATATTTTTCTCTTGATTTATTTTTCTGAGAATTTTTATCATAAATTGGTATTGGGTTTTTAATGTTTTCCTCTATTAATTAACATAATTAATTAACATTTTTCTTCTTTAGCTATTTGATATAGTGAATAATGTTTGTTTTTCAAAGGTTCAACTGGCCTTGAAAAACACAAATAATCTCACTTGGTGAAACTATTTAATTTTTTTGAATATATTGGATTCTGCCTGCTAATACATTGTTGATATATTTTATACCTAGATTCATGTTATTTATTGCTCTGTAGTCAATTAGTTGGAAGACTGACTTTGTTTGCATTTGGTATTAGGGTAACACTAGTTTTGTAAATTGAAATGGATGGTGTTCCTTTATCTTCTGTTTTCTATGGAAGATTGCATGAAATGTGGTAAATATTCTTTAAATATTTGGTGTAATTCTCAAGTGAAATCATATGCACTCGGAAATTTATGTTTTGAGAGATTTTAAACTATTAATAAAGTTGTTTCTTTTTTTATGATTATAGAGCCCTTCAGATTGTCCATTTACTTTTGTTTGAGTTTTGGTAGCCTGTGGTTTTTAAGTAATTGATCTATTTCTTATAAGTTGCCAAATTTATGAGTGTGAAGTTGTCTCAAGTATTCCCCAGCTATCTTTTTAATGGCTGCAAGATCTCTAGTGATATCCTTTATTTCATTTCTGATAATGGCAATTTTTGTCTCTTCTCCTTTTATATTGTCAGTTTCATTGAAAGTATGTCTTGTTCTCAAGACTGCTATTGTAGGACTGTTCTTGGAAATGTTCCTGGGATCAGCACAGTGCTCTTGTGTCCTCATTTTCTCTCATAAATGTTTTGCATCCTTACAGCACAAGCAGATAAACTACTTAGTATCTTGGAGCAGAGAATGGCAACAGGGACTGAGCCTCTGTTAAATGATAGAAGAATTCAACGGTGCTAATGAGAGTGATGTTAAGAATTTGATAGTATTTGTCCAGATAGGTAAGAGATGGGTGATTCTATTAACAAACAATCAAAGAAAAAAAAATAAGAAAGATAGGAAGAAAAAGAAAGAAAGGAGAAAAAGAAAGAGAACACTTAATGTGTTTATCATATCAAGTGTGACTTTGGGTGTAGTTCACTGGAGTAATTCTGATAGGAACCAGATTGGTAGAGGTCCAGGTGGATATACCAGGTGGCACTAATAGTAAAGAATCTGTTTGTCAGTGCAGAAGACACAAGAGTTGTGGGTTCAGTCCCTGGATCTGAAAAATCTGCTGGAGAAGGAAATGGCAACCCACTCCAGTATTCTTGCTTGGAAAATCCCGTGGACAGAAGAGCCTGGTGGGTTACAGCCCATAAAGGTCACAAAGAGTCAGACACTACTGAGCATGCACTTATACACACAAACAGGTTGCAAAGAAGTACAGGCATCAGATTATTACTGGTTTATCTAGAAGTAAGAAATNATGGCAACCCACTCCAGTATTCTTGCTTGGAAAATCCCGTGGACAGAAGAGCCTGGTGGGTTACAGCCCATAAAGGTCACAAAGAGTCAGACACTACTGAGCATGCACTTATACACACAAACAGGTTGCAAAGAAGTACAGGCATCAGATTATTACTGGTTTATCTAGAAGTAAGAAATGAGGGCAAGAAGAGAATAACAGAGTAGTGGGGCTACGTATAAGAAACTGAGTGAATTTCTGCTCAGTGTAGTAAAATGTGTGCACATATTCAGAAAATGAAAANCCCACTCCGGTGTTCTTGCCTGGAGAATCCCAGGGACGGGGGAGCCTGGTGGGCTGCTGTCTCTGGAGTCACACAGAGTTCGACATGACTGAAGCGACTTAGCAGCAGCAGCAGCAGCAGCAGCAGCAGCAGCAGAGGTGTGGTAAAGTTATCTCACTTTTATATTTTGATATATTTAAAAGTCCTGGCTATTTGTTGCCCCAAAATTGATAGCATTTGGAGAAAGTAAGTCATATTTAGATTTCTTAGAATGCTGTGTGTATCAGCTCAGGCTGCCACAACAAAATACCACTGACTAGGCAGCTTACACCACAGATATTTATTTCTCACAGTTCTGGAGGTTGAAAGTCCAAAAACAAGGTGCTGGCCAATTTGNCCAAAATTGATAGCATTTGGAGAAAGTAAGTCATATTTAGATTTCTTAGAATGCTGTGTGTATCAGCTCAGGCTGCCACAACAAAATACCACTGACTAGGCAGCTTACACCACAGATATTTATTTCTCACAGTTCTGGAGGTTGAAAGTCCAAAAACAAGGTGCTGGCCAATTTGGTTGCTGGTGAGGGCTCTCTTTCTGGCTTGCAGAGCCTCCTCACATGTAAGAGAGAGAAATTTCTTATAACGTTATCAATCCTATTGATCTAAGGCTTCCCCAGTGGCTCAGAGGTAAAGAATCTGCCTGGAACGCAGGAGACACAGATTTGATCCCTGGGTCCAGCAGATATCCTGGAGAAGGAAACGGCAACTCACTCCAGTATTCTTGCTTGGAGAATCCCATGGACAGGGGAGCCTGGGGGGCTACAGGACATAGGGTCACAAAGAGTTGGACAGGACTGACAGGACTGAGCACATACACACCTATTGGATTAAGATCCCATGCTTATTATTATTATTTTTTTAACCTTAAGTACATCTTAAAAGGCTTATCTCCAAATGCAGTTATATTGGGTGTTAGAGCCTCATACGAAGAAGGCAATGACACCCTACTCCAGTACTCTTGCCTGGAAAATCCCATGGACAGAGGAGCCTGGTAGGCTGCAGTCCATGGGGTCGCTAAGAGTCGGACACGACTGAGCGACTTCACTTTCGCTTTTCACTTTCATGCACTGGAGAAGGAAATGGCAACCCACTCCAGTGTTCCTGCCTGGAATCCCAGGGACAGGGGAGCCTAGTGGGCTGCCGTCTATGGGGTCGCACAGAGTTGGACACAGCTGAAATGACTTAGCAGCAGCAGCAGCAGAGCTTCATAATACAAATTTGGAGAGTGGAAGGACACAATTCAGTCTGCTGTTCTTTCTAATGGCTTATTTGAGTCAAAGTCTTCAGTGTGGCCCAGTATGTATGGAGACATAGACCCTGGTCTGTCTCTAACATTGCTGTCTACTCTGTTTAAGTTTCCTGACTTCTGGCTGATTCTCAAAATGCTGAATATATTTTCCTCTCAGTGCCTTTATATGTGGTGTTTTCTCTGCCTGCTTACACACTACTTTCGTGCTTGGCTCATATCATTCAATCATATCTCCTTCTAACCCTAACCCTAATTTTTTAGATATTTATTGTTACTTATATCACAGGGCACTGTTTTGTTCATGGTTAATTGTGAAGTTAAGTACTAGATAAATGTTTGTTGAATCAAATCCAGAATACATGAGTTTGGGAAACTATTGCTTTCATGCCAAGGAGGACCTAAATATCCAGCCTTCTCAGTTGTTTCTATATAAAAGTCTTATGGGCCTGAGAGAAACCAAAGAAAAAGTAAGCCCTCTCTCTGGTCCTCCCAGTTCAGGACCTATTCATAAATACACATATCTAACTCTCCTTTGGTATCCAATGTAATCAGTAGCTCTTTAGTACATACTCCTACTCATTCATAACTGCAGTTTGTGTCACGGTTTCCCAAAACAATTAATGGATGTCATTATAAAGAAGTCTTTCAAAGGGTGCACCTATTACAATCTCATCTTGGGAAATACAAAATTCACTATATCAAATAATCAAAAAAAAAAAAAAAAGGAAGGAAGGAAAAAAGAAATACCACTTAATGATCTTGATTGGAAAAAGCAAATTTTCCTAATGTTACTTTAAGTGAGGAATGATTTTCTGAAAACTTATTAGCAAAACTGAGTCTACTGATGACTCATCTTAACTCTTTCGGAAGGTATAAACTTTCTTGGTGACAACAAGGAGCAGGAAGAAACCCCCAGGTAATTAGACACTGCCCTAGAGAAGTGGCTCCATTTCATCTTCTCCTAGTACTAGCATTCCTTCCTGTGTTGCAGTGGTCATCAGGCATAGCACAAAATCACAGGGAGTTGACACTATCCTATTTAAGTTATCAGAATGCAATAACCATTCTTTTTTTTTTGGCCACTTCATGCAGCATGCAGGATCTTAGTTCCCTGACCCAGGATCCAACCTGTCCTGCCTACAGTGAAAGTGCAGTCTTAACCATTGGACCTCCAAGGAAGTCTCAAAATAACCATTCTTAGTTCAGAGACTCAGCATACTTTCTTTGAGTTATAATACAAAATTTGTTATCCTGTCATGTCTTGCTTATCTATTCCTCAGAAAAAATTTTTTTTTTTTTTTCAGAATTTTCTAGACCTCCCTTGAATGTATATGTGTAACTCAACCCTGATATACTGGCTATCTCAGTTGCATGTGGCATTTTTCTTCTAACAATATATTTGGCATGTAGAGGCAGCTATAAAAATACATACTTAGAACATCCTTTCCTAATCTTGTTAACTTTGAGACCCATTGGAATATAACTGATTTATCTCACATCTTATTTGTCTCACATCTGTTAGTCAACTATATAAACTCATTTCTTGCTAGCCAAAGTAATTTCAACACAATATTTAAAACACCCAAGTACTTATGTACATATGATTATTTTGGATAATGTTGCTAACTTTTAAATAAATAACAATAACTTTTTAACTTATAAGATAATATATATATCAAATAATATATTTGATGGTATATAAATGTATCATCAAATATATTTATCATTTTTATCACATATGATATATATATCATATATATGATGACATATATATGAACCATAGCATATCATGTATATGAATCATATCATATCATGTATATGACCATATACATTATGATATAAATAAGATATAATGATATATCCAAAATTTATCAATTTTGTTTGATATATTTTTTATATAATTCTATCTTCTCTTTAATGACAGGGGAGCTGAAGCATAAAGAGACTGAGTACTTGCTCATAGTCTTAAAGCTGGTAGGAGTTCAAATCAGTATTCGAACTAGATCATAACTTTCCAGAAATTATTCCTTTCTTTCATATTCTTTTCTGCCTTTCAGAGAAGGCACTGATTTATTGAACAACTTTTTCAGTACATTTTCTTATGCACTTTATGTGATATTATGAAGAACTTTGCAGAATGCATAGGAGACAGAAAAGAATAGACTTGGGAATAACAGGAACTTAAAATATTCCAGAAGGTTATGAAAGGAAGAAAATGCATGTCTAGGAAGTCATCACTTTGGTGACTTCAATGCTAATCCCAGTATATTAACTTTATGATATAACTTTTTTAATTCTCAAAAGTATCCTAGTTTGAAAGTTAAATTATATTATCAACCTTGTAATGAGACATCATGCTATTGAACTGTTCATTAACTGGGCAAATTTTACAAGATGAAAGATTTACACACGTATAGGAAGTGCAGGTAACAGCAGTGAAATCAGTCATATCTAACTGTGTGTGTGTGTAACTGACTTTTTAAATCAAACGTGATCCTCAAGAATCTGCTCACTTTTCCTCCGGTTTTTCCCTGTAGGGAGAAAAACACTTACGAAATGAAGTAAAAATTTTACCTGAGATTCCCTGGGGAGAAATTTAGACCCAAGTGATAAAATGTGTGATCAGAAAAAGGTTTAAATCTGTTATAAACTAAGAAAATTTAATGCAGGGAATCGCATGAAGCCTGAAAATGCCCTCAGAAAAGTGAATAAATAAGAAGAGATTTACAAATGGCATCTCCAGTGATCAAAATCCTGATCTAAAGAAATTGCTCTTTCATCTATATGCACATAAAATTATTTCTATGATGAAGATCCACAGTGTTAAACCAAACAAAAGAAGTATTATATGTGGTGCTACCACACAATACAAGGAGGTGTAATGGAAGGCCAGTCAGCTACAGCTTCCCTTTCTGAGCGCAAGTTCAGAATGAAAGAGCTGCTTCCTCAAATCTGTACCAGGAAACTTCCATTGTTACTTTCAGTTTTGCCATGGTTGTCATCACTCCAAAAGGAATGGTAATTTGAGTTCTGTGGATCTCTGAAGATGAAATATCCATATGCATTGTTTGGGTTCACTGTGAAGAACTCTTTAGCCAGAAGTGAGATAAAACTAAAACAAATTAGTTTGACAACAGAAAAGCATGTATAATGGAAAAGATGATTATTTTTCTTTTTCTCTTTTTAGTATTCAGTTATTTAAGATTATTATCTTTTGAGTTAAAATTGAGATTTCTCCACCAAGGCAGATTTTTCTGCATATAAAATAGAAAAAAAATGGCCAGAGTCATAGTTTTCTTAATGTTTTGAATATTCAGTTTTAACTTTACTAAATTAAATACAAGCCATTTTTCTCTCTCTCTTTTTTTTTTTTTTGAGAAACTTTTTATTTTATATTGGAGTATAGCCAGTTAAGAGTTAACAGTCGGACACGACTGAGCGACTTCACTTTCACTTTTCACTTTCATGCATTGGAGAAGGAAATGGCAACCCACTTCAGTGTTCTTGCCTGGAGTATCCCAGGGATGGGTGGAGCCTGGTGGGCTTCCATCTATGGGGTCGCACAGAGTCTGACATGATTGAAGCGACTTAGCAGATAGCCAGTTAACAATGTTGCAATAGTTTCAGGTGGATAGGAAAGAGACCCAGCCATACATACACATGTATCCATTCTCCCCCATACAAGCTGCCACATAACACTGAGTAGAGTTCCATGTATGGTTGTCAGGAGGGAAAGATGTGGGGAGAAGGGATAGTTAGGGAGTTTGGGATCAACATGCATACACTGCTGTATTTAAAATGCATAACCAATAAGTATCTACTGTACAGCACAAACCATCTTTCTAACAATTTATCTGAAAGGCTGTGTGAGATTGCTTTGATATTGGAGGGCAAAAACTATTGTATATCTGTCTATATAATACGTATGCTGCTGCTGCTGCTAAGTTGCTTCAGTCGTGTCTGACTCTGTGCGACCTCATAGACGGCAGCCCAACAGGCTCCTCCGTCCCTGGGATTCTCCAGGCAAGAATACTGGAGTGGGTTGCCATTTCCTTCTCCAATGCGTGAAAGTGAAAAGTGAAAGTGAAGTCGCTCAGTCCTGTCTGACTCCTAGCCACCTCAATGGACTGCCATTGCCTTCTCCTGGATGTGTGTAAATTATGGCAGCTTAGTATGTAAAAAGTGTTTTTTAAGGATGTTATTCCATAACTTTGTGATTTTTTTTTTTTTTTGGCTGTGGGGATACATGAAATTGTTATAAAAGCTGGAAACATCTCAGAACAATTTTGCCTGGAAAAAAATGAGGGTCAGGGAGTGACAGAGACAGGGAGAGAGAAAGAGAGACGTAGTCAGAGATAAGCAGAGAGACAGGAAAAAGGTAAACAAATTCAGTATTGAAGTTGAGGATTTTGAAAAGTAAATAATAGTAAAAGTGTAGGATGAGAGGAAGGATGGGATTAATAAATAACAAAATAGAAAACACATCACAAACAAATGTAGTACGAATATGTACATCCAAATAGGATTCATTTCAAGAACAATAAAGTCTAGCCTGATTAGGAAAAGATAAGGAGGAACGCCTTAGATATAAAAGATTAGAGAGGAAATGACGAAGACCAAAGATACAGATGAAATTAAATGAATTAAACAATTCATCACTTTCTTCAAGTCAGTTTGAAAGCTGGATATAATAAATGGGATTTTTGAAAATGCAAATTGCTAAAATCAACACATGAACTGTCAGGAAACATAAGCAAACCAATTGCATGAGAGAAACTAAACAAGTTCAAGAAGAAAACAGCCTCCTCATCATTGCATCTCTAATCTGCACAAAAGGCCAAGAACCAGGAGTTATTAGTGGTGAGTTTTATCAATATTTCAAGAAATTGATCATGGCTATGCCATTTAAACTTGTCCAGAGCACTGAGAGCAAAGGAAAAGTTCAAAACTATTTTTAAAAATCAAACATATCCTTGATATCAAAACCAGAAATGTCAGTACGAAGAAAGAAAACTCATTTAAAACTATTGATTTAAAAGTCTCAAATAAAATAGGACTTGAGCAAAAAAACTAAATTGGGAAATACCATAGAAAATTGGAATTTGTTTTCAGAATAAAGACTGATTTAATATTAAGAAATATTTGCTTATAGCTTAGTATGAAACAATACTAGTATAAAACAATACCACATAGTATACAATTACTGTCAAAAACATACATGTATAACTAGTATAAAAACATATGAAAGCTAAATTGATGGCCAGAAGATGCATGATGAAATTTAAAATATAATTTTGATTAAAATCACCTAACTTCAAATAAAAATGTAATTGATGGATACTTTCCGAGTAATGTTTGGTAGTAGAACATAGAAAAATTTATTCTTACATTCAGAAAATATAAAGGATGTGTATTACCAGCATCACTATTCTGAATACTATTTCAGTATTCAGAAATACCAGTCAAAGTAAATACACAAGAGAAACATGTATGTGTATAAAATATATTTATTAAGGAAGAAGCAAAATTACCCTGTTTAATGATGAAGAGATTATATAACTAGTTATACCATGTTTTTAAATTGAAAATCTATTAAAACTCTTAATAAATTCATCAGTATAGGTACAAAATTAATGTCTTCAACTTTCATGTTTATAAACAACTTCTTGGAAATAGAGATTTTATTTACAGTGGTAAACATATGCAAATAAATTATTGAAATAAATGTAAAAAGAAAGGTCTGGGACCCATAGGAAGACACTTTAAGTGTTTATCAGCTCATTACATGTATTAACCACCTAAAACCTTAGTGGCTTAAAACAGTGATAACATAGTCACCCTTGTTTCCATTGGTTGGCAGTCTGGGCCATGTTCTGCTGGAACAATGCTTTGTCCCATGTCCCAGTGTTTTCCTTGATTTTATCTCTACATGGCCTTTCGTCCTTTCAGAAACAAGCCCAGGTTTATCCATGTCATGGCAGGTGCGTACCAGGACTGTAAAGTCATAGACCACAAGGCTTTTTTAGTCCTAAATCACTCGGAACCTGAGAAAACTGGAATAAAAATTATGTTAAGCTGAAGACATTTGAGATTCAACAGATGCCGGGAGAAGTCTTCTCAGGGCTTTTCCTATCCAACAGCAGAAATTTCTGAGAAATGCCAGTGACCATTAATTCCCTCTTTGGGGTGATTTCTACTCCCAGAAGACAGGCAAGAAGTAAATCTACTGAAAATGCCCTCTCTGGAGGAGTTGTATAGTGTTGAAGATGGCCACTCATATCTGTGTAGACTAATATTATCACAAACTTTCTTGCCTTCCATTCTACTAAAAATTTTTCTTCCTAAAGAAATCTATTTGCTTTTCCCATACAAGCCATTTCTTCTCCCTTCTTTTCCCCTTGGAGAAGGCATTGGCAACCCACTCCAGTACTCTTGCCTGGAAAATCCCATTGGATGGAGGAGCCTGATGGGCTGCCGTCTATGGGGTCGCACAGAGTCGGACACGACTGAGTGGCTTCTCTTTCATTTTTCACTTTCACAGGTAGATATATAAGCCTTTGACTTACATATCTCTTAGATATATAGCTCAACTGATATATATATACACATATATATAGTTAAATATTGTTTTATATATATATATAGATAGATAGATGGTTTAACAAGCTAGCTACCTCTTTGTCGACTCATGTGTACATACAAATAGACATTTCTTCTGTTAATTTGTCTGTCAGTTTAACTTGTAGGTTCAAGGTGCCAAATAGAATAGCAGAAAAAAAAGGCTTTTTCCTCCCTCATAAACTCAAGTTGTAAGGCCAGTCTAATGTCAGCGTTCTGGAAAATAGATTCTCTCTCTTGAAGGGAGAAGCTACAAAGATTTTGTGACTGCTGTTAATTTACAGTATTTACAAAGGGAGATAAAATAAGATACCTAAATAATCGGTTGTTAGTCAGTAAAGATAAATGTTATAAACATTCCAATTCCTTCAAAACTATTCTGGAATTTAATGGAATCTAAAAAAAATCTCCTGGCAGATTATTTAATTTTTTGACAACTTGATGCCAACATTTATGTATAAAAGTATGTAATGGTTGTCATGAATTTTAATGATAAAAATAATACTGATAATGATAAACCATGATAAAATCAATTTTAACCTTAAGTAATAACAAAAATTCTACAGATATTAAAACATATTACAAAAACACAGAACTAGAAACTTTTGATGTTGGCACAGAAATCAGCAGATAGATAAATGAAATTTATGAATATACTTCATAAAATATATTAAATGTATAATAAAGCTATTATTTAAAAACAATAAGAAATCCATGAATTAGTCTATAAAGAGTAATTGCAAAATGGATAATCCAAGTAAAAATAAACAAGTCTATATTGTTATAACATTTTTTATACCATACTCCCCTCCAATAAAATTAGAGGATAATATAGAGGGTTTTTTTTTAATAATCTTACAAAATAAATATTTTTGCTAAATAAAAAAGAATCCAGAATTCACAAAATACATTTTATAAATTTGACTATATAAAATTTAAAAATATGCATGAGAAAGGAATATCAGAAATCAAAATGCTAAAGACAAACTGAGAAATGCATAATAAGCAATTAAGAATCAGTAAGAAAGACACCATAAACCTGACAGGAAATAGAATAGGCAAAGGATATGAAGAGGGAATATAATGATTAATTTAATCTGTTAACTGGATCAGTTTAAGAAATACCCAGCTAGCTGGTAAAACGTTATGTCTGGGTTTGTTTGTGTGCCTGTTTCTGGAAGAGATAAGCATTTGATTGAGTAAGTTGAATAAAGAGATGTATCTTCACCAGTGTGAGTGTTGGCTGATGCACTGGGAGTGAAATGGAGCAAAAAGACAAAAGAAGGGTGAATTTTCTTTTTTCTTGAGCTGGGAGATTTGTCTTCTTCTGGCCACGAACGTTGGAGCTTCTGGTTCTCCAGTCTTTTGACTCAGGGAATTACCTATGGACCCTTGGTTCTCAAACCTTTGAACTCATACTCAGAGTCACACCATAGATTCCTCTGGTTCTCAGTCCTTTGGAATAAGATTCAATCATAACACTGGTTTTCCTGATTTTCTATTGCAGACAGTAGACTGTGGGACTTAGTTTCCATGATCACTTGAGCCAATTCCAATAATAAATATCTCCTCTATATATATATATATATATANACAATTTCTTAAGAGTTAAAGGTATGATTTTTGCTGTGTGGTAGTTTATAACTAGTTGTAGGGTCTTCTGTGTTTGAAATATTTTACTTTGAGCGTATATTCTTTTAAAAATATAGAATATTTTTAAATTACTGAAGTACACTGATCCTGATCATAGTTTATTATGAGAAGGATCAGATAGAAAAATGCCCTTATGGGGAAACAAGAGATGTTTTTAATAAAATATAGAACTTGAGTTCTGGCTTAAGGGATAAATAGGAGTTTTGAGCTTGGATGAGAAGATGGACGTAACATCAAACTTATGCCACTAAAATGAATTATTCAATCTGGAACTGGCATAAGGTGTTTTGTTTTTATTGTATATTCAGACCAATTTAGATAATTTGCAAAAAAAAATTAAAGAAAAAATTTTCATCTTTATATAATTCCAAATGACATAATTTCTACATGATTGTAATCAGCCAGGACTTTTTTTAGATATTTAACATAAACACTATTAAGCAAAAAGAAAGATCTATTTAGCTCATGTTCTGAAAATGTCTTAGAACTAGACTAACTAAACCCCAGGCACAAATTATGCACTTTGGGTAAAAGCGCCCTTCATTTCTTAACTCTGCTTTCCTTTTTTGTCTTATTCTCAGATGAACTTTCCACAAGATAGAAATCAACAATTCCAAGTTTATTATTCCAGTGATATTTTAAGCTTCTCTGAGATAAATGTTAACATTTGTTGAGTCCCTTTGTTTTACTGCAAAGGAGACTAGTACCCTGCATTCACCAAAGTGTAAGTTCCGGACAAGCATCCCAATGCTAATAATGCAGAGAAGCATCACAGCAGGGAGGAAAGACTCCTGCCGAATTTGCAGCCTGGCTCTGTCCAGGATTACACTGTGACTCAGGACAAGTCTGATCTGTCTTTTGAGCTGAGTTCTTCCCATAGGTATAAAATACAGATAAGGATGTGTATCTCAAGGGTGTTTGAGAGGGGAATGAGGTTTAAAAGGACTCATCATCTCTCTGGAGTCACAGGTTTAATGTCTATGTTAATTCCCTTTCTCCCTCCCCTTGCAGATGCCTCATCCTGTGCTCTTTACTGCCCCTGCCAGTCTGACCTTTTTCTCAGCTTGAGTGGTTGCTGACAAGCTCAGTTTCCATTTTCTAACCCAGCAGTTGTCCTTATTTGAAATATTTCTAAATTCCTATTCTCCAGAATGAAAGTTCATGCCACACCAGGCAGCTTCACCGTGGGTGGCCTCAGCACTCTGTACAAAGGATCATTAACAAAGAATCCTGGAGGTCAAGCCTAAGGGAGGGAGCTCCTGCTGCCAATAGCAGGAGTGTTGGCTCCGAACTGATTGTCAGCCATGTTGAATGCATCAGCAGTCTTTGGAATTTATTATTGTACTTTGTGAATGACCTATGATAACCATGATGCTGAACATCATGGGATGACCCTAGTGAAAGTCCTGCTAGTGGGAGGAGGCAAAAGATCCTTGCTTCAGGGATCCCTTGAAGCCAAGCACAAAAACCACCCTGTGGATCTCCTGGGCACAAAAGCCTTTCTGTGTCCCCCATTTCTTGATTACAGGAAATAGGCTTCATTCAGCCTCCATGATCTTCCCTGAGTTCCAATGAGCAGGTTCAAATAATTGCTAAACAGGGAAGGGAGGGAATGCACAAACAGGGAGGAATAGTCAAAGGAAATGATAGTATAGACTTGAGGCAGGATCCAGTTCCCCATCAGGAATATATGAGCTGTTTTGTAGATACTGATATTCCACCATGTAGGAAAAGTTAACTGTATGCTGTACATAAGCATGGAGACCCCAGACTGCTTTGAACAAGGCGGCTGATAATGCTCACTCCCACTTACCTTATCACCAACCATCCAATGTCCATGAGCTGATCATATCCTTCTTTTGATTCATTACTATAAAACTTCTCCTTACCCTTTCCAGGTAAAGCGCACAATTTGAAGGCATTTGCCCCTGCTGCTACTGCTAAGTTGCTTCAGTCGTGTCCGACTCTGTGCGACCCTATAGACGGCAGCCCACCAGGCTCCGCCGTCCCTGGAATTCTCCAAGCAAGAACACTGGAGTGGGTTGCCATTTCCTTTCTTTCCCACTCACCCAAAACTCTCTCTCTGTGTCAGGGTATGGATGCTGGATTTGGCTTCATTATCAAGCTAGAGAACTCCCAGAGTCAGAGTGGAGAGGAACTGGTTAAATAAAGGTGCAATAATGGAGAAAAGAGGGGCTTCACAGGTGGCACAGTGGAAAAGAACCCACCTGCCAATATAGGAGACTCAAGAGATGTGGGTTCGATCTCTATCAGGAAGATGCCCTAGAATAGGAAATGGCAACCCACTCCAGTATTCTTGCCTGGAAAATTCCATGGACAGAGGAGCCTGGCAGGCTCCAGTCCATGGAGTTGTAAAGAGTTAGATATGACTGAGCAACTGAGTGCAAACACACACACAATGGGGAAAGGAGACCATGTTCGCCACATGATACTTAACAATACATGGATGGTTACTTCAACAGAACACGTAAACTCTATTTTAACTACATGCTGAGGCTTGAAACCAATGTATTTTTTATTATTAAGCTAAACCGTTCTAGGAAGGAAAGTACTGTAGTGCTTTTGTGCTAAATGACATTGGATAAGGCAAAAATAATTTAGCTGCTTGCTCCAGGAAATATATGATCCTGTGAACCAACTAAACAATTTATTAAAACGATTTTTCCTCAAGACTCACTTTCAAGACTATCACTTCATTTTACCATGCCCATTAATCCAAAATTATTAGGTCATGTACTTTCCCTGACTCATGTCAACCAGGTCTCTGCTTTCAACACACCTTAAAATAACCCAGACCAAGCTACAAACCTGAATTCTAGATCCAAATTTTCCCATTTAGAGACACTGTTAAGAATTAGTCAAGATAATGTTCTCACTTACTGCTCAGTTTGCTTGAATAACAGATTTTACTGTTATTGGGGCGTTGAGATTTGAGTACATCAATAAAGACATTTGAGGAGGTAGGTTAGAAGGCACCAGAGGTTAAGACACAGTATTCTTAGGCTGGCAGTTACCCTCCTGATGGCTGCTACATATCTTATCACCATTAACTAAGTGATAATATTTTTTAGAGCCACAGTCATTCAGTGTCCTCTTTTCTATATAGAAATGAGGAAACTGATACCTAACTATTCTGAATAAATAGTTGACATTGATATGTGGAATTTAGGATACAGTGAAGGCTAGAGACACAATTTCCCAACTTTCAAAATTAATTATTCATTTCATTAAAATAATGCTTATTTCTGAGGATATCTATAACTATACATTTTATAAAAGCATAGCCTTTAAAATTATTCTATGAAATTTGAAATATTGACTGAAACACTTTTAAAATGGTACTATAGGTAAGAATATTACCAGCACACAGTTCATTTATTTTAGGGATACATGTAGAATTTTGGAGTAGAGTTTCTTAAACTTATCTGGCCATAAAAATTGCTTAGAATTCTTAATACTATATAGTTTTGGCTCCTCCTTGGTTTACTGAACATTTTTATGGGAGGTACCTGAGAATTTGCTTTCTTATCAAGTTTTCATACCCTTTTTGACCTAATGTAAGCATGGAAAATGGTGTATTTTAGACCCGTGGCTCACAATTCTGTTTGCAATTCTGAGTCACCTAGGAAACATCTTTTAAGCTACTCATGCCTGCCAGTGGTAAAGAAGCTGTCTGCCCATACAGGAAACATAAGATATGTGGGCTCGATCTCTGGATTGGAATGATCCCCGGGAGAAGGAAATGTCAACCCATTCATTTTTGCTTGGTGAATCTCATGGACAGAGAAGCCTCGCGGGCTACAGTCCATAGGGTTGCAGAGTTAGACACAACTGAAGCAACTTAGCATGCACGCAAGCCTATACTCTAGATCAATTAAATTAAAATTGTTTAGGAAGATACCCAAGTATGTGTGTTGCCCTGATCTCAGAGAGAGAGCAGTGAGCAGTAGCTTGAGATGAAGTCTTAGTTCACTCCTGAGGAAGTGAACCTTGGTAGCCTGATTGAAAACCAGGAATCCTAGCGGCTAGTCATCGAGGAACTAGAAACTAGAGGCAAAGTTGCCTTGGCTCTTCCCTGTTTGAAAAATGAATTTCTCAGGGAGGCAAAAACTGCAACAAGAGGACAAAGTTTTATTATCAGAGACACAGCACAACATGTGGAAGAGCAGACAGAGAAACTATTTAAGACAGAAGCAAGGCAGTAATACATCCAGAGAGACTGTGTGTGGATATTCTCTCTAGTGATGAGGGTTGCTATAAAGGAATGGTTAAATGATTGATTCAATCATTTACATAGGAGCAGTCTTTCAAGGGTTTTGTTTGCTTTCAGCCAATTATCTCACTTCTTTTCCACACTAACCTGTCCTGGGTCCTCTCCATGATTCATGTGCATCATTTTGTCAAGATGGACTCCAGCCGGGGGTCGCAGAGTTGGACAGGACTGAGACTTTCACTTTCATTTTCACTATGAAGAGCTACAGGCTTTGTCAATGATTCAGCAGTAAAGAATCCGCTTGCATTGCAGGAGCCACAGGAGACACAAATTCGATCCCTGGGTCAGGAAGTTCCCCTAAAGGAAGGCATTGCAACCCACTCCAGTGTTCTTTGCTGGCGAATCCTCATGGACAGAGGAGCCTGGCCGGCTATGTTCTGTAGGATCGCAGAGTCAGACACGACTGAAGCAACTTAGCAAGTGAGCAAGCATGAAGTGCTACATTTCTAAGTCCCCAAAGTAGGTTGTATCTGCTGCTCAGCAGATCACTCAGTGAGTGACAAGAAATTAGAATAGCAATGTACTGATTCCCAGGCCAGCGACATCAACTTCACCTGTAAATTTGTAAACATGAAAATTCTTGGCCTTACTCTACACCTACACAGTCAGAAACCTTGAGGTCAACCCTTTGCCTTTACAATGCCCCACAACATCCTCACAATAAGAGCAGATTCACTGTCATTTATTCTACACACTGAGAATACACTACTCATAATTTTGTTTAAGAGTTCTGAAATCAACAATGAATAACAATTGGTGTATAGGTAGATAAGAAAACCTCACATTTGTGGAAAAATTCTAGATTTGAAATCAGAAAATGAAACATTGTTGCTCGATTTTCTCTTAGTTATGTGAGTTTGTGAATCATGTAAACTTTAGTCTCAAATTTCTTAACTGAATAAAGTACTAAAATTAATACAAACACCTTCCTTATCTGCTTTACATATTTGCTATGAGGAACAAGTTAGTATTGTAGGTAGTAGAAATATATACTTGGTAATGACAGGTAGAGTAGGTAAAGAATGAAATTTAAATGTGGTTGCAGTTGTATAGACTTTCAATCAATTTGGAAGCAGAAGTCCATAAGGGAAGCAAAGAGAAGTAAGAAGTCGTTGGAAGGAACAAAGAAAAGGATTATAACATCTACTGAAGACCCATTTGGTGCTATAAATATGACATTTCCTTTTTCCAAATTCCTAATAAATTACAAGTGAGGAAATTGGCATTGCAAATAAATTTAATAAATTGCCTTTGGGGCTAATTAACAGACTTTTATATCAGAAGACCTAAATTTGAGTAATACTCTGTCAGTAGCTAGGTGACAATTGATTAAAATTCTCTGCTTCATTATATCTCTATAAAATGGAGATAATATCTGCCTTACCAAGTACTTAGTATCCATAAATTCAAAAAACATATGAAATTGTTATTAAAAGTTTAAGGATTTTAACAGCAGAGTTAAATTTATTAAATAAGTGATTGTTATGCAAAGATAGTGTGTAAAAAGTCTTAGGATAAAGACAGCAATTTTATTATTTTGCTAAATTTACTTCAATTTTTCTGATGCAGAGGCAATACTGAGTTGTAAAGTAGACACATTAACCTTCATTTCCACACATTTTAATTTCATAAGTTTTTTTTTAATGTATAGCATTTTTTCACTAATCATTACCAGATACCTAAAAATAATCATGTTGAAATATTTTTTTGCCTGATTGCTGGTTCATTTCCTTTTGTCTGAAGGGGCTGCATTACTAATGGTGACGTTACTGGTAACTTCTATGATTTAGTTGTATTTTAAATATTCAGAATTTTGTTTTTCTGGTCTTTGGGGAAAGGTCTCTCTCTCTCTCTCTCTTTCTCTCTCTCCTTAAAATGCTTACTCCCTTGTGGTTTTCCAATTGCTTCCATGCAGCTCCCCAGGGCTCCCAGCTGAGAACTGGACCTCGCGGATGTGGCTCAATTCTTACTCCATGGCAAATGCAAATATTGCTGATCCAAGAGCCAACACAGAAGGTGTGTCTATCCTGCCACTTCTGAAGAAAGCAGAGGTCTGTGAGCTGTGTTGACAGCAATGGTTGGCAGAAACCTTTTTTTTTAAAAGCATTTTTGCTTTTATAAGCAAAAGTTCTTTATCACGCTCTGTTTATAACATCATGGAAAATGTTTATTTCTTTAATCCAATGTGAGTCAGAATCTCAACTGCTTCTTAATCTGAAGCCTGGAGTGCTCCTGGCTTCCGCTCTGATCTGTGCATTGTTTTCTGGTTCTCAGAGGCTTTTTTTTGTTGTTGTTCACATCATATGGCTTGTGGCATCTTAGTTTCCTGACCTACCAGGGATTGAAATTGGGCCCTCAGCAGTGAAAGTGTAGAGTCCTATCCACTAGATCAGCAGGGAATTCCAAAGGTCATTTATTTATTAAATTTTACAGCGTGGCCGCATGTTTTAAAATTTATCTTTTTTCTATCATTATTATTATATCTTTCAAAATGAGGAAGGGCCTTAGAGTCTAACACTGACTTTCAGCTTAACCAGAAGTATGATGTTGATTTGATATTCTGAAAGTTAGAGACGTTAGGATAAAAAAAGTGAAGAAAGCGTCACAAAAAAAGGATGTGATAGAATCAAGGAGGCAAATGAGATTGTTGATGTTGAATCACAAAGTCACACCCTACTCTTTCTGGCCCCATGGACTGCAGCATGCCAGGCTTCCCTGTCCTTCATTATCTCTCAGAGTTGGCTCAAACTCATGTCCATTGAGTCGGTGATGCCATACAACTGTCTCATCCTCTGTTGCCATCTTCTTGTCCTACCCTCAATCTTTCCCAGCATAAGGGTCTTTTCCAATTAGTTGGCTCTTTACATCAGGTGGCCAGAGTATTGGAGCTTCAGCTTCAGCATCAGTCCTTCCAATGAATATTCAGTGTTGATTTCCCTAAGGATTCACTGGCTTGATCTCCTTGCTATTCAAGGGACTTTCAAGAGTCTTCTCCAGTACCACAATTCAGAAGCATCAGTTCTTTGGCACTCAGCTTTCTTTATGGTCCAACTCTCACATCTGTACACGGCTACTGGAAATGCCATAGCTCTGTCTATGTGGACCTTTGTTGGCAAAATGATGTCTGCCTTTTAACATGCTGTCTAGGTTTCTCATAGCGTTTCTTCCAAGGAGCAAATATCTTTTAATTTCTTGGCTGCAGTCACAGTTTGCACTGATTTTGGTGTACAAGAAGATAAAATCTGTCACTGAGATTACAGTAATTTTTGCATATTTGCTTTGCAGGGACGAAGTGGTGCCTGCCCAGCTTCAGCTATGTGGAGGCAGAGCCAATTTTTCTTATTCTACTGTTTGCCAGTTCATTGCTTTTTCTCCTCTATTGGCCCCTGGGTAAGTGAGCTTGTTTGGTCTTAACAGTGCCTTTAAATTGGCCATTTTTCAGTTGAATTTCTCCCCAGCTTGCTATGACTTAATCAGATCAACCTTTTGCAATTTGATGGATTGTTCTTTCCTCTATTATAAGGAAGGTGGAAAAAAAGTGACAAGAAAGATGTCAATTGTAGACTTTTCCTATAGACATGTTTTCCTGCCCCATGCTCTGCTTGTAAAACTTACTTGTTCAGCACTCCATTATAAAATACTTGAAAAATGATTGGTTAAGAAGCCTGAGTAGAGTTTTTATCACCTTTTCAATGAATGAGTTATTTAAATCCTTAGATCATAACTGGATAAATCTATGTTGTCATATTACCTTCTGGTTTTGTCTCAGTGGAGAAGACCTCCTCATCACTGGGGACTTATCCTGAATAATATTCCAAGATGACTGTAACATGAAATTGCATTAAAAATGTAAAGGGTTCATTCTCAGCATTACTACTGAGCTTCCACATTTATTTTTGTAAGAGTGGGAAACATGAGTTGATTTAGAGATTTTTTCCTTTTTAAAAATGATCTGGAAGCTTTTAGAAATCATGGCAATATAGTTTATATAAATATAGCCAGAATATTTAAAGAAAATAAAAATAATTATAATATGCTTTTCATTAGGATATTGTTATCTGACTTTTTGTGATTCTATGGACTATAGCCCTCCAGGTTCCTATGTCCACGGATTTTCCCAGGCAAGAATATTAGAGTAGGTTGCCATTTCTTTCTCCAAGGGATCTTCCAGACCCAGGGATTGAACCCACATTGAACCACCAGGGAAGCCCTCATGAGGTATATTTTTCTTTTTAACTGGCAATGTGGAAAAATTTCTATTGATGAACAATGTAAGTGGTGAATGAATCAGTGCATAGATTAATGGTGATTAAAATTAGTAATAATGTGTTGTTGAAAAAAAAACCAGAATATTAAGTTCAACTTTTTTCTTGTTAGGAGTCTTAACAGTGGTCTAACCATTAATGAAGGGGAGGGCAAGAGATCATTAAGCAAGTTTTCCAACCCTTATTTTTTTCTGCTCCTGGGTAGATTTCAACAACGAGAAATTCTCTGAAGAGTACAGTCCATATGCAGTATATTTCAGAGAGGATGAGATTAAACTGGTTTCACTTCCAGCCTGTTGAATTCAGGCTTAAATATATGAATGAAGAAACATACTTGATTCACTCTTGAAATAGCCTCTGATTGCAGAACAGAAGAAATGGGTCAAAGTGGAATAACACTGTTCCTCTACCAGGAAATGAGCTAACATCTTGTTCTTCAGGTCTAGGCATTGATCCTTTGGAAAGGATCCTTGGAAGGATCCATGCTCGAGAGGATTATGTGCAGGTGTGAGGTGTCCTCTGTTGCAATTCACTGTGAGAAGCAGTCACTCAATTTATTTACCATTTATGACACACAACTATAGTTAATAATGGCCAGCAATACAGGAGGGAGGGGTCTTTGAAGAACGCACAGAAATTTCCTTGGGAAAAAACATTTGAGGAACTTGATATTCTAAATGGACTGATGACACATTGCAGCTCTAGCAATGAAATTATTTCTGATTTTCCCATCACTTCCTACCTCTTTTTCAATTCTGGAGAAGCAAAATGTAATAAAGAGACAGTTATGAAGAATGCACATAGATAGGAAGTGATGGAAGGACTGAAATATATCTAATATTCACGTAGCACTTGGATGTTAAATATTATTATACTCTAAATATGCATGACACTTAGTAGACACTACATATATTACAAAGAGATCCTCATTCAGAATATTTGAAATGAGGTCTTAGTATGATCACTTGTTGGTCACTCCATTTTGGTGCCATATATCCTCTGTCCAGGTGGCACAATGGTAAAGAATCCACTTTCAAATGCAGGAGATGCAAGAGATGCGAGTTTGACCCCTGGGCCAGGAAGATCCACTGGCGGAGGAAACCCACTTTTGGGTGGAGTATTCTTGCATGGCAAATTTCATGGACAGAGGAGCCTGGTGGGTTACAGTCCATCAGGTCCCAAAGGGTTAGGCACAGCTGAGCATCTGGGCACCTATGTCCTCTGCCTAATCACAAAAGTAAGGCCCATGGCTGTCTGTCAAGTTGGTAGACAAACTATAGTTCATGTGGCCAGCCATATATATATATACCCCTGTGTCTAAGACAGAACAAGGGTAATTTGGATAGTGTGGCTCTTCCAACTCACCTGTATCCTGTATATTAATTTATTCCATCTCCTTTCCTCTGTTCAGTCCTATTTGCTCTAAATTCATTTATTATACCACATGATTCAAGCACTTTTATTTGGTTTGGGAGCATATCTGTTCTTTGGCTATTATTGCTTGCATAGTTATGTACTTGTAGACTGTGGCCCCAAGGTAATATTCCATGTGATGGCTTTTCATGCTATAAGAAAGCTCTAGCTTTCATTCAAGGTTTGTAACAAAATAGCTGTGTATTTCTTATATTTTAAATACCATGAAGCCAGGAAAGAGTTCTTCAGTGCCTCCAAGAATGCATAGGATATATCAGGCATTCAGAAAATATTTGTTGACTGCATAGATAAATTGTTATTGTTTAGTCACTAAGTCGTGCTCTACTTTTTTGCAGCCCCATGGACTGTACCCTGCCGAGCTCCTCTGTCCATGGGAATTCTCCAGGCAAGTATACTGGAGTGAATTGCCATTTCCTTCTCCACAGGATCTTCTCCACTCAGCGATTGAACTCACGCCTCCTGCATTGCAGGCAGATTCTTTACATTGAGCCAACAGGGACGCCCATATAGATGACTGTTAGCAGGCAGTTACGGACTTTAAAAAATTTTGGAAGATTTTAGACTAAAGATTTGAAGAAATCTTAAGGAGTTCCCAAATAACCTTCACCCAGCTTCCCTTAATGTTAAGATATACTATTAACTAAATTACAGACTTGATTCATATTTTACCAGATTTCCAGTAATGCTCTTTATCCACTGCACGATCCAATCCAGGAAGCCGAATTGTATTAATTGTTGTGTCTTGTTAGTCTACTAAGGAACGGTGACAATTTCTGAGCATTCCCTTGTCTTTAATAATCTTGAAATTTTAAAGAATATTTTTCAGGTATTTTGTAAGCTTTTCTTTGATTTGTGTGTGCCTGATACTTTCTTCTTATTGGATTAAGGTTATACGTTTTTGGTTATGTGCCATTTCTTATACGTCATGTCAGATGATGCAGAATGTCAAAGTCTTATTACTATTTATTATCTTTAACATAATCATATTTACTTTAAATCACTTATTGGCTAGTTTCTATGTTGTCTATGTCATTTATGAATCTAGTTCTGATGATTCTTTGTCTCTCAGGGTATATCATTTTCTCTTGCTTTTTTGTATGCCTTTCTCTCCCCTGAGAGCCTGTTATATCATGTAACACAGTTGAGACTGAGGTAAACAGATTTTTAAACCTGAAGATGCGAACACTTTTCCTTTTACTGGGTCTTAGGGCACCAGTTTGAGCTAATCTAATTAGAAATGGGACTGAGTTTGACCTATGCTGTCTTTGTGGTTACCCCGTGTATCACAGATGTTAATTATCTATGGAATACTTTGCGCTTTGTGTGGAGGCTGGTTTGCCAGGTATTTTTTGTATTTTTGTCCTCAGATTTAGAGTTTTCTTTCTACTCCATCTCAGCAAGTTTCTGACTTTTGCGAGTTGCATCTTATATGTTTGTTAGCGTGTCTGTGGGGTGTTTAATGTGGGGGCAATTTCTATTTTTTTCTGACCAAAACCCCACCCTCTGCCAGACCCCTGTCATGTCCCTGCACCTCAAGGATGTCATTTTTTCAGTATTCCCTCACTTCCCATAACTCTGATTCCAGAAGCTATTCTTGATCCCGTCTCAAATTTGGAAGATTTTTCAGCAGCAGTGGCTTTTCCCTGGTACCTCCAGCTCTACAGCTTGTATTGCTTTCTTCCATAGATGAAGGCTTTCATTTCATACAGGAGACAGACTTTCAGGTTCAAAGTCTCATCTTCGTTTCCTGGCTTTCCTGAAGCAGCTGCTATTCCCAGCTCTAGTTCTGAAATATAAGAGACTTGCTGATGATTCTCTTACTCTTTTCAGGAAATATATGGGGTTTGTGAAAAAAAAAAAAAAAAAAAAAAGAGGCTTGCAGAGAGTCTGGACTCCACCCCGTTCACATTTCTTGGGGACTTCACCATCTTGCCAGTACTTATCAGCCATCCTGCCCCAGGTCACCAGAGCCCTAGATGGACTCTTTTCACCTATGTGCAGATGCATCTTGCCCAGGTACTGCAGTGTTTCTGTCTCCAGTGCCCCTAAATTTACCTGTCTTTCTCTGTTGGATTTGTTGGTTCCTCTGCAACCTCATAATACTCAGGGATTCAAGAAAAGTGATGAACTTGCTGTTTGCTGGACTATTTCTATAAGCTTGAAAGCAGAAATCTTTCTCCCTCTCTGTATCTCCCAGTGGAAACCCACTATCTTAAAACTCCCTCTGTCCCTCCAGACATGTTTTTATTCTGTTTTGCAACATGAAACCTGGCTAGGAGCAAAGACTGAAAAGAAATAAAGTTATACCTTAAATTTTGTGATCTCGTGATAAGAATCCAAAAACTGAACTCCGAAATTCAAGTTTCTTCTCTAGCATTTATACTTTTGGAAACTTGGGCAAGTTAAGCTCAGTACCCTCATCTGTAAAAAAGTTACAAGTATATAAATGTCACACTGTAGCTTTCCATTAGTCATCATCAAATCAAGGTACTTTACAGCAGGAGTCCCCAGCCTCTGGGATCTAATGCCTGATGATATGAGGTAGAACTGATGTAATAATAACAGAAATAAAATGCACGATAAATGTACTGTGCTTGAATCATCCTGAAATCTTCCCCTGCCCCAGTGCATGGAAAAATTATCTTCCAAAAATCTGGTCCCTGGTGCCAAAAAAGTTGGGGACCGCTGCTCTACAGGAGGCAAGCAACATGAGGATGAAAGTTGCCCCTTCCACCTTCAAGTAAAGGGCCTTTGGATTTTCTGACTTTATGGTTAAGATGTACCACTGAGTTTTAATTTGAAGAGATAATGACTAAAAAAATGAAAACCAGGGATATATGAATGTAAAATATGGAGTGCAGAATAATACTTCTTATTTTGGGGCTTCGACTTAAGAAAATTCAGTATCGTGAGGCTATAATAGTAAAAGGTAAGCCTAGGAGTTTGGATAATTGAAATCTCAGTGAAACTAAAAGGCTCTTCATGAGAGTGTAAAGAAATAAGACTGAAAGCAAAGTCAAGGGGATGATAAAAGTAGACGCACAGAGGTATGTGGTATTTCTAAAGAGGGTAGAATTTAGAGTTTAGGCAATGACTCAGTCGTGCATATATTGAGTCACTTTTGGCAAATTATTTCACCCCTTTGTACTCAGAAGTCCCTTTTGGGAACAACCATTAAAATCAGTTCTGACCTCTTCATCTTCTACTTCAGATTCTGTGTTGCATTCGTACTTCGCTGTCTGCTTACATGCGGAAGGCCCACCTGTGTTTACTGCCTCTGTGCTCAGTTTTGTCTTCCCAAAGTGTTCCCAAGGAGACTCGGAGTTCCATGAGAGCAAGGGCTAGAGCTTCCTTCTGTATATCTCCAGAATTTCTTATAGCCACACATAGAACAGTATTGGCTCTCAAGAGTGTCTTTAATTCAGAATATAAGAAAGAAAGCAAGACGGAAGGAATAAAAAAAAAAAAGAAAACAATGTGGCTTAGTATTGATTCATTCATACTCAGAGGCTGGCTCAACTCTCTAATTAGTATCACACATGTAGGGACAAATTCCACAGGGAGAAGTCATTCTGTGCAGGAGGAGCAAACTGAGGTATTGGGGATGTGGAAAGACAATAATGAAACAATTAACATAGATTTTCAAATCAGTAACACAAATCAAATCAGTGACCTAATAAGCCTTCCATCCTTAGATGGAAGGAGAGAGCGAAAGGAGGGAGTAAAGGAGAGAGAATGAATACAAGAAAGGAGATTGTTATTTTGAAACTGGGAACTCAAGCTGTGCTCTCCAAAATAGGCGATATTCACTACCAGCCATTTACACTGACTTTTCAGGTAATGTTTGTGGAGATTAAAAAAATGAAAAAAAAAAAAAAAAAAAAAAAGATGAGTGGAGTAATTACCAGTATGAGCCTGGCATTAAGAAAAGCAGTGGTTTTTCTATCTGCTGAAACAGCAATCAGTCAGACAGTTACTATCAGGACTATTTGGCCTGCTGGATTGGTAACAGATTTTCCCAGCCACTAACTCAGTCTAGTCAAAGTGCTGGAGATATTCCAAGAGACACTCCCTTTCACTTATCAGAGATGAGATCCTACGAGACAAGATTATCCATATGATTTGACTTTTACTAAAAGACTCTTTAAATCAAGTCTTCACAACATTTTCCATCTCAAATTTCACCTTTCCTCTGAATCCTTTCCATCAAGCTACTCCTCATTGTTATGAGCCATATACAGACTCTCCCTTCTGAAATCCTAAATCACTTCAATCAGTGACATTTAGACTTTCCTTTGCAAAAGAGCTATTAGTTGGTGTTGTAGTTCTTAATGCAAAATTCAGCATGGAACTTCAGTGTGTCAGAAGAGCTCTTGGGGAATGAACTGCGAGGAAATAGGTTTGAGTCCTATTTTGATGCTGTTTTTATGCTAGTTCTGCAATAGCCCATTGGGGAAAGAAAAAAGAAAGGAAAATGGTCAGAAAATAAGGTTCTAATTTTAGCATCATAAAACTGTGTGAGCTTCATCAACTCAGCTCACTTATCTCACATCATTTAATATAAAAAAACAAAGGGATGGAAGAAGGATATTTTGAAGGTCTTTTTCAGTCATAAAATTACTTAGAGGGAAATAATCCATTACGTGGGCTTCCTGATGGTTCAGCAGGTAAAGAATCAGCCTGCAACGCAAGAGCCACAGGAGACTTGGGTTTGATCCATGGGTTGGGAAGATCCTCTGGAGGGGGAAATGGCAACCCATTCCGGTATTCTTGACTAAGAAATTCCATTGACGGAGGAGCCTGGTGGGTTACAGTCCATGGGGTCACAAAGAGTCTGACATGACTGAGTAAATAAACAACAACAAGTCTATTATATTGGTGGTTTCAATCCCAATACAGCAAAAAAAGGGTTCTGGCATCAAAGATTTAGGGGAAAATGTCAACAAAAATATTTGTGCGTTGAGGAGCATAGGTTCGTGTGACTAAATATTGTACAAGAAGGCTGTTCCTCATTTAGAGCATTGATTACTTACTGACTTGATGGATGAAGAGAAAGATCTATAATAAATGAAGAAATAGCTATGAAAGCCACATTCTGCAATAAATCATACAACCAGATTCCCATGTGTGCATGCTATTTCTCTCCTTTATTTAACACCATTTGAACCAAATATTTCATTGTTATGCCCCAGACTACTCCATTGGCTCAAATAAATATTGGATTCCCCAGATATAAAAAGATTTTTCACCATTCAAAGGGACTTAGTAAGGTTCCAGTGACCTGTTCCTAAGCAAACGAAACGTCTTTTTCTGCACATAATTTTGAATTGAGAGAAGGTAAATCAAAATGACATTTTAAAACTTAAAATTAGTTTTAGTAAATCTAATATTGACAGTGTACTACTTGGGAACACTGGCACTTGAAAGATGAGAGATGTCTCTCCTCAGAGAAATCCTGCCCTTTTCCCTTAAGCATGTCTGCATGCTAAGTTGTTTCAGTCATGTCCAAGTCTCTGCAGCCCTATGGACTGTAGCCCCAGGCTCCTCTGTCCATGGTATTCTCTAGGCAAGAATACTGGAGTGGATTGCCATGCCCTCCTCCAGGAGATCTTCCCAATCCAAGGATGGTACTTAAGTCTCATGTTTCCTGCATTGACAGGCGGGTTCTTTACCACTAGCGCTACATGGGCTGCCAGAGGAATATACATTTATTTCTTTTGGAAACTTTGAATGTGAAATTGGGCATCAGAAATAAAAAGCTGACAAAAATAATATTATGCTTAATTTTTTAAACTTGTTTAAAGTGCTTCCATGTTACTGAATTTAATTGCCTTAATTTTGGTAAATTTTTAAAGTGAGATAGAATTTAAAGTTAACCACATAAATCCTGTGTGTGAATTTTTTCAAATGTATATACATCTATAATGATCATCAAACTAAAAAAGGCAATGGCACCCCACTCCAGTACTCTTGCCTGGAAAATCCCATGGATGGAGGAGCCTGGTAGGCTGCAGTCCATGGGGTCGCTAAGAGTCACATAGGACTAAGCGACTTCACTTTCACTTTTCGCTTTCATGCATTGGAGAAGGAAATGGCAGCCCACTCCAGTGTTCTTGCCTGGAGAATCCCAGGGACGGGGGAGCCTGGTGGGCTGCTGTCTATGGGGTCGCACAGAGTCGGACATGACTGAAGTGACTTAGCAGCAGCAGCAGCATAGCAAGAACTTCACTTGTGTTTTTCTCAGTTAATTCTCAAACTGTAGAGGTAATTTTTTCTGTGATTTTTAACTACATAAATTGGTATTGTCTGTTTTTGAATTTCACATAACTAATTATAAAGTATCTGGTACTATTCCATCTGGGTTTATTAACAAAATTTCTATCTGATGTAGCTATGTTATTATATGTAGCAAAGTTTATTTTTATTGCCATANAGCAAGAACTTCACTTGTGTTTTTCTCAGTTAATTCTCAAACTGTAGAGGTAATTTTTTCTGTGATTTTTAACTACATAAATTGGTATTGTCTGTTTTTGAATTTCACATAACTAATTATACAGTATCTGGTACTATTCCATCTGGGTTTATTAACAAAATTTCTATCTGATGTAGCTATGTTATTATATGTAGCAAAGTTTATTTTTATTGCCATATTAAATTTCATTAAAAACATACCATATTTTATTTATTCTAAGATTGTTAAGCAATTGGATCATTGTAGTCTGGGGTTACTAGAACTAACACTGCTATCAATACTCATGTAAAATATATGTTGGAGAATTTTAGAGTAACATTTTATTTATTTAGCTTTATTAGTAACTACCAAAAGTATTCCGGGTTGCAGTACTAACTTACATGCTCATCACTAGTCCCAATGCTAATTTTATTATCATGTTATTGTGTTTTTTAAATTAATAGTTTCAATTTGAATAGGTTTAAACTAATGGCGCACTTTGCTCTTAATTTTAATTTCTCGAATGTTATGTGAATATATTTTAATAGTCTCATTCTATCAAATTTATATGTTGAATTCTAAAATTTTTTAAATTTATTTTAAGTTCTAAAATTTCCAGAATTGTTTTCAATTTCCTAGTGAGATTCTTCCCCC
>SJYA01000294.1:341553-351595 GCA_006410615.1 Neotragus moschatus | reverse complement strand
AGCTCCAATATCTGGATCAATCAGGTACTTTTTTATTATTTATTTTTACTTTTTAATTTTTTGGCTATTTGATTCTGTTTCTTGACTGAGAGAGGGGATAAGAGGGCAGACAGACTGAAACTACAATTACAGAAAACTAGCCAATCTGATCATATGGACCATAGCCTTGTCTAACAAAACAAAACTAAGCCATGCCGTAGGGGGCCACCCAAGCCGGACGGGTCATGATGGAGAGGTTTGACAGAATGTGGTCCACTGGAGAAGGGAATGGCAAACCAATTCAGTATTCTTGCCTTGAGAACCACATGAACAGTATGAAAAGGCAAAAAGATAGAACACTGAAAGATGAACTCCCCAGGTCAGTAGGTGCCCAATATGCTACTGGAGATCAGTGGAGAAATAATTGCAAAAAGAATGAAGGGATGGAGCCAAAGCAAAAACAACACTCAGTTGTGAATGGGATTGGTGATAGAAGCAAGGTTCAATACTATAAAGAGCAATATTTCATAGGAACCTGGAATGATAGGTCCATGAATCAATGCAGATTGGAAGTGGTCAAACAGGAGATGGCAGGAGTGAACGTCGACATTCTAGGAATCAGTGAACTAAGATGGACTGGGATGGGTGAATTTAACTCAGATGACCATTATATCTACTACTGTGGGCAGGAATTCCTCAGAAGAAATGGAGTAGCCATCATGGTCAACAAAAGAGTCAAAAATGCAGTACTTGTAGGCAATCTCAAAAACGACAGAATAATCTCTGTTTGTTTCCAAGGCAAACCATTCAATATCACGTTAATGCAAGTCTATGTCCTGATCAGTAATGCTGAAGAAGCTGAAGTTGAACAGTTCTGTGAAGACCTACAAGACCTTCTAGAACTAACACCCAAAAAAGATGTCCTTTTCATTATAGGGGACTGGAATGCAAAAGTAGGAAGTCAAGGAACACCTGGAGTAACAAGCAAATTTGGCCGAGAAATACAGAATGAAGTGGGGCAAAGGCTAATAGAGTTCTGCCAAGAGAACGCACTGGTCATGGCAAACACCCTCTTTGAATAACACAAGAGAAGACTCTACACATGGACATCACCAGGTGGTCGACATCGAATTCAGATTGATTATATCCTTTGCAGCCAAAGATGGAGAAGCTCTATACAGTGAGCAAAAACAAGACTGGGAGCTGACTGTGGCTCAGATCATGAATTCCTTATTGCCATATTCATACTGAAATTGAAGAAAGTGGAGAAAACCACTAGACCATTCAGATATGACCGAAATCAAATTCCTTATGACTATACAGTGGAAGTGAGAAATAGATTTAAGGGCCTAGATCTGATAGACAGAGTTCCTGATGAACTATGGACAGAGGTTCATGACATTGTACAGGAGACATGAAGCAAGACTGTTCTCAAGGGAAAAAAAAATGCAAAAAAGCAAAATGGCTATCTGAGGAGGCCTTACAAATAGCTGTGAAAACAAAGGAAGTGAAAAGCAAAGGAGAAAAGGAAAGATATGTCAATTTGATGAAGAGTTCCAAAGAACAGCAAGGAGAGATAAGAAAGCCTTCTTCAGTGATCAATGCAAAGAAATAGAGGAAAACAATAGAATAGGAAAGATTAGAGATCTCTTCAAGAAAATTAGATACCAAGGGAACATTTCATGCAAAGATGGGCTCAATAAAGGACAGAAATTGTATGGACCTAACAGAAGCAGAAGATATTAAGAAGAGGTGGCAAGAATACACAGAAGAACTGTACAAAAAAGATCTTCACAATCCAGATAATCGCGATGGTGTGATCACTCACCTAGAGCCAGACATCCTGGAATATGAAGTCAAATGAGCCTTAGGAAGCATCATTACGAACAAAGGTAGTGGATGTGATAGAATTCCAGTTGAGCTATTTCAAATCCTGAGAGATGATGCTGTGAAAGTGCTGCACTCAATATGCCAGCAAATTTGGAAAACTCAGGAATGGCCACAGACCTGGAAAAGTTTTCATTCCAATCCCAAAGAAAGGCAATGCCAAAGAATGCTCAAAATATCACACAACTGCACTCATCTCACATGCTAGTAAAGTAATACTTAAAATTCTCAAAGCCAGGCTTCAGCAATATGTGAACTGTGAACTTCCAGATGTTCAAGCTGGTTTTAGAAAAGGCAGAGGAACCAGAGATCAAATTGCCAACATCTGCTGGATCACGGAAAAAGGAAGAGAGTTCCAGAAAAACATCTATTTCTGCTTTTTGACTATGCCAAAACCTTTGACTGTGTGAATCACAATAAACTGTGGAAAATTCTGAAAGAGTGGGAATACCAGACCACCTGACCTGCCTCTTGAGAAACCTATATACAGTTCATGAAGCAACAGTTAGAACTGGATGTGGAACAACAGATTGATTCCAAATAGGAGAGGAGTATGTCAAGGCTGTATATTGCCATCCTGCTTATTTAACTTATATGCAGAGTACATCATGAGAAATACTGGGCTGAGGGAAGCACAAGCTGGAATCAAGATTGCCAGGAGAAATATCAATTACCTCAGATATGCAGATGACACCACCTTTATGGCAGAAAGTGAAAAGGAACTAAAAAGCCTCTTGATGAAAGTGAAAGAGGAGAGTGAAAAAGTTGGCTGAAATCTCAACATTCAGAAAACGAAGATCATGGCATCTGTTCCCATCACTTCATGGCAAGTAGATGGGGAAACAGTGGAAACAGTGACTNCAATTACCTCAGATATGCAGATGACACCACCTTTATGGCAGAAAGTGAAAAGGAACTAAAAAGCCTCTTGATGAAAGTGAAAGAGGAGAGTGAAAAAGTTGGCTGAAATCTCAACATTCAGAAAACGAAGATCATGGCATCTGTTCCCATCACTTCATGGCAAGTAGATGGGGAAACAGTGGAAACAGTGACTGACTTTATTTTGGGGTGCTCCAAAATCACTGCAGATAATGATTGAAGCCATGAAATTAAAAGACACTCCTTGGAAGGAAAGTTATGACCACCCTAGACAGCATATTAAAAAGCAGAGACATTACTTTGTCAACAAAGGTCTGTCTAGTCAAGGCTATGGTTTTTCCAGTGGTCATGTGTGGATGTGAGAGTTGGACTGTGAAGAAAGCTGAGCACTGAAGAATTGATGGTTTTGAACTGTAGTGTTTGAGACGACTTTTGCGAGTCCCTTGGACTGCAAGGCGATCCAACCAGTCCATCCTAAAGATTAGCCCTGGGTGTTCATTGGAAGGATTGATTTTGAAACTCAAACTCTAATAATTTGGCCACCTGATGTGAAGAGCTGACTCATTTATAAAGAACCTGATGCTGGAAAAGATTGAGGGCAGGAGGAGAAGGGACGACAGAGGATGAGATGGGTGGATGGCATCACCGACCCATGGAGATGGATTTGAGTGGACCCTGGGAGTTAGTGATGGACAGGGAGGCCTGGCGTGCTGTGGTTCATGGGGCCTCAAAGAGTCAGACACAAGTGACTGACTAAACTGAACAGCACTTGCCATGCCTATTTAGTTTTCACTAAATATTGAATCCTGTATGCTTTGAATGATGCTATCTTTTTCCAGAGAAGGTTTAATTTTACTCTTGCAGGTCGATAAACTATAGGTAAATCACCTTATTGCAGTGGAGTCTCTGTTTCCAGTTTTAATAAAGATGCCTGATTTTAGTTTGTTGTTAGTCCTAGGCCATAGCTCCCGCTCGTAAAGTGTAGCCTTTTTATGTATTACCTGAAAATCTTCCTTCCTTCTTCCCTTCCTCCCTTCCTTTATTTCTCTGTTTCTTTTTACTTTCCATATCTAGTCCCAAATTTTATTAATAACCTCTTTGTGACTAGGCAGCCAAATTATTTTCTAAGGTTTTTAGCTTTTCAGATACTCTCTTCACTTGCTTTTTATGAGTCTCAGCTCATACATACACAATGTAAGAAATGCCCAAAGTAGAAAATTACCTATAGTTTTAGATTCGTTTACTCTTGATTTCCTGCTTCTGGTGCTTTTGGCCTCAAGTTTTTGCCATTATAGAAACCCCAAACTCCAGACTCTGTCTCTGTTCCCCAGTTTGTCTGTCCATATTTTTAGGCTACCTTGGCTTTCATTTCCCTAAAATGTGATTGGTTAACTTTCCGAGGCAAACCCAGAAGTGAATGGGGACTTACTTTGGTGTGCTTTCTTGCTCCTGCCTGCCCTGGTTGCTTTCCTATGACATCAAATGGTTGTTTAGAAACTTTATCTATCCTTTATAGTTTCTCTCAGTGGTAGGATGAATTTGTTACATGTCCCATTATCTTGGTTGAAATATATATATAGGAAGTGAAAACTAAGTAAATGTTGCCTATGATCACACAGGAAGGCTTTTGTGGACCAAGAATTCTAATTAGTCTCGGAAACTTATAATCCAAGCTTTCTGTTTCACACCCTTCAGATTTCATATACTCTGAAATTCCATAGTTCAATTTTGGTCAGATTATATTGAAGAGGAACATTAACAAGCCAATGATCTCAGCTTGCAACAAAACACAATCTTGGTATTCCAGTAGTCAGTATTATGAATGCTGACTTAATTGAATATTGCTTTAAAGGGATAGGGAGAAGTTTTCTTGAATTAGCAACTACTCGTGAAGTCCACAATTAGAATATAGGATATAGAATACTGTGAAATAAAATGACTCCTAACATCTCTTAACATGAATTCTAGCACTGTTACCTTGACCAGAAGTCATATGTTAAATATATTGATATATTAAAATATATTCATAATATCCAAGCCAGTGGCTAACAAGTGGACTTTTCAATGGAAAATGACATTTATTTTATGACATCTTAAAGTGCTTATATTGATTTACATTTACTATCTCATAAACACTTTACAGTGATGTTATAGTGTAGTTCCTTGTTATAAAGAAGGAAAAAATAAAGGATGCACAATTATAGTCACAGGAATTTACCAGGGCAATGAGGAATTTGTGACAAAATCAGAAATGAAACTCAGGAAAACCTCAGTGTTTTATGGATACATCCCAAGAACTTTAATTCACCCTGTATCTCTAGATCTATCCTCATGTACCGAAAATGAATGAACTCCTGGAAGAAAGGTTTAAGAAGCTTGAAAGAAAGTAAAGTGAAGTCGCTCAGTCGTGTCCGACTCTTTATGACACCATGGACTGCACTAGGCTCCTCCATCCATGGAATTTTCCAGGCAAGAATACTGGAGTGGGTTACCATTTCCTTCTCCAGGAAATCTTCCTGATCCAGGGTTTGAACCCGGGTCTCCCACGTTGTAGGTAGATGCTTTACTGTCTGAGCCACCAGGGAAGTCTCATAAAAATATTACTGGAAACACCTGCTATTTAAAGTATAATTGGAATCTTTCTCTCTTTTAATTTTCATATGCTCTCATAGGAACTCCAACCTTTTCTGCAGATCTTTCTTGATTCAGGAATTTAGAGAGTTCTCTATGGGAATTTTATTTGAACATCAGGGACACAATTTCCATTCATCTCAGCACGAATGATAACCCCTGATTTATTGGTATTAGGTTTAGACTCAGGGGTTTTTCCACGATTCCCTTGCATGTTTTAACAATAAGATTTCTAGCAATTTCCCTCCTAATACTTGTCACTGTTTTTCCCAGATGTGACTAGTCTTAAAAATGTTCTAGAATTATTCACAAATCTTTTTTCATGTAAAATATTGATGAGCTGTTTGATTCCCCAAACAATTAAAATTTTTAATTGTTACAAAACTCAAAATACGAGAGTTTGAATCTCTTTCCTTATGGTGCACTTCATCACAAAAATACCAAAGCAGTAAATGTGAGACAAAGTTTAATGAAAAGACCATCCAGTGGATATGAATTTTGTGACACCTACCTTAGGAAATAAATACTATTGACAAATGCAATTACTCCCTCTCTGATGGTTAAGCCATCACTAGGTGTAAAACTCTTTGTTCAGAAGAAGTCTTCTCTCAATTGACTTTTCATTGTCATTTCAAGAAATTATCATCAGAATAGCACAACAATTTCTATGACAGTTCTAAACTTTCTGCACTTCTCAATATACTATTGGAACTTTCCATTACAGTAAACATAATATATTTCATCTATAGATTGAAGAAACTGACTAAAAAACAATTGTACAAAATAAATACAATAAAATGTTTATGTTAAATTCATAATGTTGACCATTGCTAATCATAGAAACAGGCATTTATGGACAGCATAGTCCTTCACTGTTTAATTAGACTATAATGGTCCTCATTGCCTAATAACTGATTTATTTAGAAATATCATTGTATTTTAAAAATTTGAGTCATCAGTTTTTGAATCATCATAGTGACTTCTAACTTTTATTGAACTTAATTACAATCGACATAGAATTTGGTAAAAATTGTGCTCTCTCTTTTAATAAAAGCTTTCTTTCTGAGTCTCAGTATGGAAAATAAATTAAATTATACTGGGAGGAACTTTTACCACAGTAGGCTAAGATAAAAAAAAAAAAAAAACCAAACTATTAAACCCTTTCCTCTAAATGTATGAGTGTTCAAAGATTGCCATTTCATAGGTTTGCTAATTTTCAAAAAAAAGAATGATTCAGATAATTGCTATGATTTCTTTCCTTAGATATTATCACTTGTAGTATGCTATTATTCCATCACAGAATAAAAGGTTAAAAAAAAAAAAAACATTGGTAATTTCCTAAAATGAGGCTTCTTATTTTGCTTAAGAATTCAGAAAAGATCAGAATTTAATTAAATGCATTTTGTTCAGAAATGAAACTACTTGAGAAAAGAGAGTGGGTGGGGGAAGGGGAGAGAGTCAATTGTAATATAGTTTAGATTTTTACCAGCAATTGCTCACTTTGAATTGAGAAAATATAGTTACCTGTGAGCAACAGATGCTCAAGTGAACTTGTATTTCAGTGCCAACTGCTTTAAATTGCTACATAATTTTTGAGATCTAAATCTCCAGATTTTCTTTTGTTTTTAGGCCAAGATAAATGCTGCTACTTGAAAAACCTGTGAACATACGTCAAATTACATGATCTTGGTTGCCATATTCAATGATGAAAGTTGATCAGAAAGAAATAATTCATATTTCTTTCGTACATATAACATATTCATACAAATAACAGGAAATAATTCAGTATTTAGTGAGATAAACATTAGTTATCACTGCCTTTCCATATTGCCAAAGCTGTGGTTTCTCCATTAGTCATGTACAGATCTGTGAGGTGGACTATAATAAAGGCTGAGCTCTGAAGAATTTATGCTTTTTTTGGAGAAGACTCTTGAGAGTCCCTTGGACAGCAAGGAGATCAAACCAGCCAGTTTTGGCTGGAAATCAGTCCTGAATATTCACTGGAAGGACTGATACTGAAGCTGAAGCTCCAATCCTTTGACCCCTGAAGAACTGACTCACTGGAAGAGACCCTGATATTGGTAAAGTTTGAAGGCAGGAGGAGAAGAGGGCAACAGAGGACAAGAGGGCTGGATAGCATCACCGACTTAATGGACAGAAGTCTGACCAAACTCTGGAAGATGACAAAGGACAGGGAAACCTGGCATGCTACAGCCCCTGGTGTTGCAAAGAGTTGGATACAACTGAGCAAATCAACAACTACCATCACTGCCTTTTAAACAAAACCAGTCCATCTAATTCTGTATTCTGACAGCTCATCATTGCTCCTGAATTTTGACAAGAAACTGATAGCATCAATCAAAGCAATAAGTAGTTTATTGTTGGGATTTGAGAAATACTGATATGGTTTCAAGCAAGCATGTATTTCTTAAAGTGTAGAACGTGTTTCTTTAGATATTTGAGAGCAAAACTGCAGCAAAAGTTAATTTGGTACTAACTTCAGATACGTGTGTGTGTGTGTATGTGTCATGTCAGTCATTCAGTCATGTCTGACTCTTTGCAACCTCATGGATAGCCCACCAGACTCCTCTGTCCATAGCATTCTCCAGGCAAGAATACTGGCCTGGGTTGCCATTCCCTTCTCCAGGGGATTTTCCCAACAAAGGGCTAGTCCCCTGGTCTCCTCACTGCAGGCAGATTCTTTACCATCTGGACCACCAAGGAAGCCCAACTTCAGATATAGCTCAGCTTAATACATAGATAGCTATCATCTGATGAATGGTTATTTTTGGTTACATGGCAAGTTTTCTTCATATTTTGCATATAGTCTGATGGCTGCTACCTTGAGGGAACAATTTATTTTGCTTTATTTTGAAAAATTGCAGTGCGTATCAATGATTATTACAGTATAGGCACAACCATGGCCTATGTGCTTGTGTTTCTACATTAAGTCTAACCCCTCATGGTTTCCTTATTAATTTAGCCCCCATAGCTCAATTTCTTCTTTGTTAACATTCTCTCAATTTTTTGCATTTGATTTCAATCATGCTGCTGCTGCTGCTAAGTCGCTTCAGTCGTGTCCGACTCTGTGTGACCCCAAAGACGGCAGCCCACCAGGCTCCCCTGTCCCTGGGATTCTCCAGGCAACAACACTGGAGTGGGTTGCCATTGCCTTCTCCAATGTGTGAAAGTGAAAAGTGAAAGGGAAGTCGCTCAGTTGTGTCCGACTCTTAGAGACCCCTTGGACTGCAGCCTACCAGGCTCCTCCACCCACGGGATTTTCCAGGCAAGAGAACTGGAATGGGGAGCCACTGTGATGATGTATTTTTGTGTATGAATATTCTAGCTGTATGCAACTTAGNGTGTGAAAGTGAAAAGTGAAAGGGAAGTCGCTCAGTTGTGTCCGACTCTTAGAGACCCCTTGGACTGCAGCCTACCAGGCTCCTCCACCCACGGGATTTTCCAGGCAAGAGAACTGGAATGGGGAGCCACTGTGATGATGTATTTTTGTGTATGAATATTCTAGCTGTATGCAACTTAGGCCTCTATACCGTCAATGAGTGTCATGGAGGGGGATTATTCCCTCACTGTTCATCAAGGTAGACATGAGTGGTTCAAGTCTGGAAATAAAGTCTTCTTCTTATTGTTTTGTTTTTTATACCAAGTTGAACATTTATTCTAAAATCTTTTTAAAAGACAGCATGTATTATCACCTTAACTAGACTGTAAACTAGTTATTGTGTCTTCTATGATCTCCACATTTCTCCTTGGTACCCAGTGGGAGAATTATGTATTTTTTTTTATTTCACTTTACAATCTGCCAACATAAGAATAATTAATGAAGAGATCATAAAGTGTTATGAGTCTTTCTGACCCTTTAGCTATTTCTTTCATAATAAAAAAATCTCTGTATGTTTATTGCACATATTCAGGTTTTATAGCATTGATTTGAAAGCACAGTCAGATTATCTCATATTAGAGTTTCCCTTCCTATTTGAAGTTCTGAACTTTCTGTAATTCATGGGCTTATCAAGACCATCTTAATTCAGATATTTTGGCCAGATGTTTGTGATCTGGGTTGTTCAATTTGTGTAAATGTCAAAATTAGGATATTCTCTTACATTTGTATTGCCTAGTAACTATGTTAAGGTATTCATTCACTTTTTCTTTTGTCTATTTTTTCTTGTATCTATCTATTTCTTGTATCTAGATTTTTTTTTATATCTATTTTGCTCTTTGCCTCCTTTTCTTCATTCTAGCAATCATTTCTCAAAGGTTTATTATGCACTGGAAGGTAGAACATCTGAGAGTTTTCTAACATAAAGAAGTCTCAGACTTGCTAGAAGCTCAGAAAGTAAGAGGTGAGGGAGTGAAATCACCCCCAAATCAAAACTGTAATGCAATGAAATTATCTCTCTTGCTGGACTGGAAGAAATATGAGCTGGAATCAAGATTGCTGGGAGAAATATCAATAACTTCAGACATGCATATGACACCACCCTTATGGCAAAAAGTGAAGAGGAACTCAAAAGCCTCTTGATGAAAGTAAAAGAGGAGAGTGAAAAAGCTGGCTTAAAGCTCAACATTCAGAAAACGAAGATCATGGCATCCAGTCCCATCACTTCATGGGAAATAGACGGGGAAACAGTGGAAACAGTGTCAGACT